>JAVCKV010155806.1:0-18201 GCA_032274145.1 Herpochondria borealis | reverse complement strand
CGGCTCCATTGACGAAGGTGCCACTGCCCGACAACAAGTCCATGACGCCACAGACGAGTTGTTCGTGCCACACGACGGGGACGGCCAAGTGGTTGACCAATAGTATTACCATACTATACAGAGAATTTATAAAGGGCACCCTTAGGAGTACCGATTTTGTTACCTTCACGCATTTAAAATCGCATAAAAAACTGTGGGCCGTTGTTGTTCTCCATTATCACCTTGTTCCATCCCTTGGGGAGGGAGCTGAGCTTTATCACTTTATGTCCGGCTCCTATGTCGAAAAAGAACGGCGAAGGGACCAGAACCTTCGCCTTCACGCAGATGGAACAGGAAACAAAGTAATTCTGACGCGTTATAACCAAACACTTGAAAGGAATTTATTCCTGGAGCTCACTTTTCTTATCTCTTCCTGGGCACCCTGATTGACTCTCGGGTGTAATTATCCGCTCAGCCGGGCCTGGTTCTCCTACCCGATTTCCTTTTCCCGCAAGTTCACGGTGTACCCCCACCACCATACGGGGTAGCATACCGCTGTGCGGATGCACAACGGTATGATACTAATCATGGTAAATTTGCGCCACCGAATGGTCATAAAGTGTTTCGCCGCTGCATAGAGGATTCAGTATCTTATTCAAAGTTATGGAACAACACTCTACGTTCATAAAGTAGTGCAACACTACACGGGGTGTGTCAGAATACCACTGTACGTTCTTACAATTTTGAAACACCAGACATGACATGATTTTACACTGCCGTATCTTCATACGGTGATGTGCAGAATTGAATTAAATTGTGGTACACTACTGTACATTGGTAAACTGGTGAAAATCCGTGTATGGTGTGGTGATGCACGACCATATATGGTGTGATGGTAAACCAAGGTAGGTTCGTATATCGGTGCACCGCTGTGCATGACGTGTTGCCACCCCACTGTACAGTCGTACAGTGAAGCCCGAGCGCAGAAGTTTCCTGAAGCACGGCAGTTCGATGCTGGATCCACTATACATATGTACAGTGAAGGGGCTACGGTAATGCATTCATGTATTACAGTAGCCTGGTGACCGTTGCCACGCAACGGCCAACCTACCGTCGTCGCGTGCACGTGAAACCACGGGTTTCTATTACTTACGCATTTGGGGCCTTCAATGGACGTGCCTGAATACACCTGTTAGCTTTATTTTCCCCTCTTTTCGTGCAGTAAACGTAGTTTACTGCACTCTTCTTCTGCACTCTTCTTCGCCTTTCTCCTTTCGCCTTCTCTCTCCCTAGAAACTATTCTCACCCGTTGTATAAAGAGCTGAGCATTGCACGCTCCTGGACGAATGGATCACGTCCCCGCTGGGCGTGCGACCAGGCGAAGCTTTTTGAGAACACATACCACTAGGCACTTCCTCCTCGACAGCTGGAGAGTTGTCTCTCGATCCACCTTTCTCTCATTTTCCGCTCTCGGTCGTGTGCTGACTTCTAACCAGACTAGCGTTGTATAATAGTTCAATCGCTGTGATATTACATATTGGTCTCCCGACCTAAAACTTTAGTCTTGCGGGGACTAGTGCTTGGCCATGAGTGATAACGCACATGGCCAAATCCCATCCACTGTTCCAGCGGGTAAGGAAACTGGTAAAGAGTCGTTAGCTAGCGGCTCTTTCACCACGATAACGCCACTCGCCAAACTCCCTTCCGACACCACTCCTAGCATGGATGTGTAACAGGTCGGTAAGCACACCCTGGTATCCTCTTCGGGGCTCCAGGATATCACGCCTGGTGAGACTGCAGTCTCCAAAGCATAAGATACCTAACGGGTATAAACTCCGCCAGAAGAACGATAGCTCGGTGGTGGGTTGTCAAGCGGAAAAAGACGTTCCTCGTCTTGATCGCCTCAACCCCGGTTGCTCTCCTCTACCCGGAATCATAGAAACCCGGGAGATGACCATTACAGCCTCCAACCATCCGCTCCAGGAGGCGAAGTAATTACGGTTGACTGTGGAACCCTCTCACCGTCCTAGAACAAAAGCCTGTTGGCGAAGATGCGAGGGGGAGATTCTATCCCTGCGCGGCAACAGCGAATGGTTAGCTAACCACCACGATTGTAACGCGACGGACCTTAGCGTCGTGGACCGAAGTTGTTAGACAATTAAGCATATGCAGCCGCACGAGCTCAATGCCCAGGTCAGGTAGCTGGATACTCACGTAACTAGTATCCACTACCGCCTAACCAAAATCCATTATGTACTATATACCCGGGAAGACCCTTAACCGCTGACGTCTTCAAGAGTCAGTGATTGGAAATAAGCCCTAGTCTTTTTTTCGCCGAAAAACGATTGACAGCCACCCCGAACTCGGCGGGCGTGGCACAGGCAGTACCGCCGGTAACCAATGCTCCACACTGGTCAGCGGCAGGCACCAAGACCCAAGGAGGAGCAGCGCTGGCCCCACCCCCCGCGCCATTCTCATCACAGGGTCCGGTGCAGGGCTCTATTTCACACGAGGAGCAGACTAGCCATATTCAAGCCAATTGGACAGGCTTTATCCGTGCGCCCTTCCCGTATGGACCGATCCGACGATCTGTTCGTAAGGAAGGGATCCCTACGTGCAGAACTCACGAGTCGGGGAACCTTTTGTAAACCCCAACATTTTGGAGGCAGCTGTACATACAGGGAAATAATCTTACCCAACTGAGGTGAACTCATCTTATGTGTTTTGGTCAGTTTCAAGCGCACCTTCGCCCGAGGCAGACGACCTGGCAGTAATTGCAGAGTCTTTACCCCCACCTCTTAGTTCTCTCGAACTTCAACAGGGTTGTGGAATAACGTCTATATTTTGTGGCACACACGACCTCCATTCCTAAATTCTGGGAGAGTAGGTATCTGTCAGGTTTTTTTAATCGGGTTAGAAACCTGCATCTCAACAAGAGCAGTTCCTTAGCAAAGGAGCCCACTAATCTGGTATTATTAGTGAAAACTCTAAACTATTCGTTCTAATCATGAACGGCAAATGAAGCCGTGGTGGCTCCCACGCTTTCTTACTTCGAAGACCTTGAATGACGTCTTCAAATTACTCATATAGCGCTTTCTGACAAGAAACTTCCAACAGGAGGGCTCAGGAGAACGTGCCTCGCGCTAGCGAGCGTGACATGAAAGAATAATTCACTTTCTGCACGCTCGTAAAGTAAGCCGTACAGGATTAATTCAAAGTCTTCGATGTGCATTTATTATTACTAAGTACTTATTCAAAAGTACCCCAGATACTTTCCGAGATACTTTACAAGACCAAATCCAAAAACATTCGAGAGACGGTTAAGCTTCCCTCACCGTGACAAGGTGCATCGCCTTGGAAGAGTGCCAAAAATACCGCGCACGCAGGCGTCCCTAAACTTGTTCCCTCGAAGACTCCGCTTCGCCAAAATGGAAGAATGAAACGCTTCAGAAGAGTCTTATTATTACGAATACCCTTCAGCAGCATAATAAGGGGCAGCTTGTCACGCATTTCGAGCTGATGAAAATTGTCCGCGAAATGGCCCATTGAACGCCGCGGAACCCCGACATAGCTACTCTGTCGCTACTTAGTGCGCCATCGTTTGTTGCGAACACTTCCAACTGGGCCAACGTGCCGGACGAAACAGTCCCATGGGGACAGTATCTTTTCTATGACGACTAGATCGCAGTAAGGCCCATCAAGACCCACTTCGTCGTAGCAGTCCTCACTCCTGTGGTTAGCTCGATGAGTACCATCTACCTACTGCAGAGGAAATCACCGGCCGTACTGTACTGCCGTCCAGAATGACTGCGCGACACGGTCTGCCCCGGTGATACCACCAGAGCAGGTCCGGGAAGCCTTGCGGGCCATACTGCGAGAATTCCAGTTGGTTTGCCGCCTCTGAACATAAACAGGGCAAACTCTGCAGCAACTTGCCGGACAAAAAGAACAGTTCAACGCAACGCAGCGGCGATCCTCACCAACCAATCTTGCATGCCTCGCTTTTTCATCTCTTTTACCCCCTCGCTCAGTCTGTGTTTTCTCCACACGGGCAATCCCAACGCTTCCCACATGGCCAACCTTATTTCTTGCTAAAAGCGGCATCCGTGTTGAAAGTTACCTACATTCAACAGTTGGATTAAGTTTTCACAAAGATTCAAATATATGGAAACGAAGCAATTTTGAGTTTTATTTTGACTCTGATCATGCAGGTGACCGCACGGATCGCAAGTCGCGAAGTGGTTGGGTCCGACTTCAAATGGGAGTGTAATTATTTGGGCATAGCGCAAACAAACAAGCATTACAACTTCTACACCAAAAGCAGAATCTGGTTCTCTGACTGTTTAAAATATGGTAAACAGGCGAGATCCATTCTTGCAGAACTTGCAACGAACATGAGCGATGTAAAAAAGCCCAAAAATAATAAAACAGCTTGACATTGCGCTTCTCATAATCGCAGTATGCGGAGAGCAAAAAATATTGAGATATGGTACCCAACTCAATTTAATTATTTTCACAAACAATAATTGGTAACATGTGCATGTCTTGGTCCTTTTACCCAAAATAGTTTCACTGGAGCAAGTAAGTAAATGACACTAATTCGGGGCTGTCCGAAATTATTTTGGGTGAAAGTAATTGAGAGCGGCTTAATTAGCGTCACAAGTATTGAGGGAGAACCCATCATTTTACTTGGAATCTGACTGAGTCATACCCCGATCCAAAGAAACGCTTTTCTCAACTGTCTTTCTCTCGAATTTCTCCTTGTTTTTTCTCACAATATATTCTGTGTAAGGAAACAGCCCCTGTGTCTCCCACTTTCCATTGAACTTTCGCGCCATTCCATAGTCAATAAAGCATATTAAACTTGAGAACCGTTGCACACATACGTTCACTCTCACGAACTTGACCTTCGTACAGACCTGTGACCCACTTTGAGCATGTGTGACCTCTTCCAGACCCAGATTTTGTGATGCTCACATTAACGCCATTCACTTTGGCAGAGCATGCGTAGATAGAGTTACCTCTCTGTCCCATTTACTAATAGTAAGTTTCGTGCCACGGCTTCCAGTATCTGGTTGCATGAGCCAGATTATCATTTGTTTGGCTTCTTAACTGCTTTGGATAAATGATGATATATTTGATTGCTATTTTTGAAGCGTCCCCCTCCTACTCCTTACTTGCCATCCGATTTTCTATTGTATACCTTTGGGCTTTTGTAAGCACATTCTGCAACTAATTTGATCCATTTTTAATCCCTGTGTTGGTAGTCACTACAAGTGGAACTGTCGCTGCAAAAAATGAGGCCTGTGCGGATAAGTTACCATCATTGTCTGTAGTTTCTGGCTGCTCTGTATCTGATTGGATTTTTTGTGCCCGACGTTGTTCATCTGCGGTATTTTCCCTGTTTACGGCACGCAGGACAGGGGACTTATTGAGATTGTTGGGCATAGTCAGGGAAGTTTGTGGGGAGACGAAGTTTCTGAGAACAACGAACCACCCAGGAGTAGAAAGAGGCCCAAGACAACGTCGATTATTATCTCTCTGCGCGCCCAATATGTGTCGCACTACAGCATTTAACGTGGCAGTTCATCCGTCCTTTGCAATTTCAAATTGGAGTTTGAGTGGGAGTGATAAGTGTTCTTCCACTTGAAGCCGTTCAGTCAGTTCCATGAACTGTACGTTGTTGAATTTTAAAAGCAGCTCGTATCATTCAAGTGGATGTTTTCAGCTTCAGAACTTCATATTGGGCAAGGGATCGAAATGCAACCCAGGGACAGTGCATGGTGCACTGTAATTGAATATAGATGCATAATGACTGCGCTAAGTGTGCTTCATGTGAAGGGAAGCGCAGATTGCATTTACAAAGACACGGTATTATCTGGCACGTTGTTGTGACACTAATAGAGTTAATACTTCCGGATAGATCAACACACTAATTTGGATCCACCGCAGGAAGGGGTTACCCAATTTAGGGTGTGTGACACTAAAAGGGAACTTACACTAATGAAGCATTAACAGTAAATAGAATGAGCGTTGTACCATTGTTTGCGATACGGCACCGATACAAATACAGTACAACATATGTATGTGAACTCAGCAGACAATTTTGAGGAGCGATTTATAAAGCATTTACCAATTATAGAATTTCTAGCGCATCGCGCTGGTCTTGGAGTCCGTCAAATGCGCTCAAACGAAGAACCCCGGGAGAATTGACAGGGCATGTCGTACCTTGTATGATTTATACACTGAGGACAGCTGACGTAAACTGCGTTTTCTACTAGGTCTATCGACATATATGATGTATTGGAGTGTTGGCCTGACATGTATGTTGACAATTTCTTTAAAGACAAACAGTTTTGATGTATAGTTGGGTTAGAGACTGAAAAAGGACCAAATAGCCATCTCTGTAGTGTAGTCGTATATATGTTCGAACTTTTTCCTTTGATTCGTGAATAAAAAGTTGGACCATCGATCTACAAATAAAACAAAACTATAGAACTCTGACATGGTTTATGAGGAAATAATATCGTCGGTTTCCATATCCCGTTACAATTTCAGAATATATATTTGGTTTTCACTCACAGTTTGTATTGTACCTAGATGTAGCGCTTAGTAGAAAAGAAAAATGTTAAAACTTGCTGGAAGACAAAAGAGGCAGAGCTAAGATTTGGCGCAGAGCGGAAACTGCACTTGGTGCTAAATGGATGAACTTGTCGACGGTTCAGCCTTTTGTTATTGTCCCGGTCTGTTCAAATCCGTAGGATTTCAGTGGAGAGCCGACTGAGTAGCACAACCTATCAAATAATTATTCAAAATTATATTTTTCGGGAAGATTCTGAGAAAAATTATTTAAATATTTCTTTTCGATGAATAAATACTTTAAATATATCTGGTAGAAGAATGCTTTATTCTATACATTCATTAATAAAAATACGTTATCGGATAAACTGATAAAAACATTTATTGTTTGACTCAAAATATCATAAATTGTTTTATTGGTTTGTTGTGTATGGAACAATTTTTGAACTGTACAAGAACCGTTGCCGACAGTGCGCATATAGAACGAAGCTCTCATTCCCCGCCGCCGGTGCGCATATAGCATCAAGCGCTATATACAGTTAAGCGATGGTTCATATTAAAGTCTCCTCCCAAGTATACATCAGTTGCTTCACCTTTCTGGAGTCAAAATTTTGTTACATGCAGTGGGACTACTGCAATGTTAATGAATAATACTTGTAGAATGCATCTACCTGCTTGGACACTCTTCTCTGGGTGAAAAGATGTGGGCATCTCTTTTCAGAAAAATTAAAGCGCCCTTTGAATTGTTTTAAATAATTCCCGATTATAAATTATCTTTTCTGTATCTAATTTCTGGAAAGTGATTTATTTTTTTGGAGAAATTTGCCAAATAACTTATTTTCATTGAAATTATTTGAATACATTAAATAAGAGTTTTTTTGCAGGGTATGCTGGATGCAGCGACTGTTCTTTTTCGGAGTAAGGTAGAAACGGTCCATGACCTGACCGACTCCATTCGCGACATTCACCGATGCTGATGAATGTGTCCTTGACGGCGTCCCGTAAACTGGGGCCACTGGTATCGTGTAAAACGTATTGTGACACTGGCGGTGCTCAAAAGGGCGATGTTGAGACGACTATCGCTTAACAAGCTGCATGTTGTTCGAAAGGGATACCAACGCGGGTTTTTGTCAAGGAATGGGGCTTACTCAGAGAGTATTCGAAGCTTTGAATACATCCGTGGGGCAGACCCAGACGGGCTCTAGCTAATTAATCAACAAGACGACCGTGATCATTACGCTTAATTAAGAAAGTGTCAAGCGTGATCCTCCACTCGCTGAGTTGCAGTATACAAACAGTCGTATAGTGGTCATCTGGACTGCAGTAAGAGCAGCAAAGGGAAAGTAGTATACCAGTAAAATAACCACTAGCCATCAAGGACAGTCTCACTTGAAAGTTCTTCGCAGTTTTTGGTGGCGAGTTGCGTAACTCAGAGGGTGAAGCGCATGTAGCCGGGTGATGGATTTCACTGCGTTGTTGCTGGAAATAATTAACTGTTTGTTGCAGTTGGGGTGTGGTCGTTTGTGGTTGCTGATTTCGTTTGGCTGCTGATGCGGCTGAGATTAACTGAAATTGTGAATTTCTTTCATTCTTTGTTGCGCGTTTACACTAATTGCCATGTTAGGTTGGGCACGCACAGCCTGAGTGTCTGTCGCTCGAGCGTGGTCTAGCGGCGTCGGTTGTTGGTTTAAAGAGCTGGGCTAATGTTGCTAGTTTGAACCATTCGGGCCCATATCAATACTGCCCAGTTGCTGGCAGAAATCCAAGTAAATAACTGAGCTGTTGTTTGGTGTAAATTCGAGTTACTCGTTTTCTGGAGATTGTTTCGAACGATGTTTGGTCGCTCTTGGACATTGAGTTGTGTCCGACTTGATAGGATATTCTTTTGACTAGATAAGACTTTGTTGATAAAGATGAGGAGTTGGCGGGGGTCGAGTGGTGATGTCAGTGTATCAAAATCGGATCCATTGGGTCATGTCGAGAGGTGGGTTTCGGTACAGGGGTTTAGAAGTTGGTTTCGGGTGTATGGCACGGTGAATGTGAGGCTGGAATCCATACCGGGAATGAGACGAGTGACATTCGTGGGAGGCGGGAGGGGGGAAGTCTGGTGCAGGAGTGTAATATATTGTTATCCACCTTCAATCAGAGGATTCTTCTCAGGGATTTCTACCTTATCTATCGAAAGGTGGGTGCGCTGAAGGTGGATGGCTTGAAATCCGTCCGGAACGAATGTTATGACGTCACTCTGTAAGATGTTACAAGGGTTGGCAAAAAGCTGTTGTTCCAAATTGCCAGATCTAGGCTGCGAAGAAGCCCGAGCCTGTTTCTAATGCTAGATAAAACTGATCTCACTGCTTCGAAACACTACACACGAGGTTGTCAGTATTATGCAGTCTGAACCAAGTCACTGAATTACATGCTTTGTAAAATTAGCATCACTCGAGTTGGGAGAAGGAACACATATGGGAGGAACGGAGAAAATGAAGGAAATACAAATGGAAAGAAAAATCAATCTTCCGTGGAGAGAATATTAAATCTTCTCTCTCCATGGAAAATTGATTTTTCTTTCTTTGACTCTCCTGTAATATCAGGGATGGTGAATAATTGTAATGTTCACGGGAACTGCGGAATTGTCCATTTCCAGTCACTCCTCGGTGAATCAACAACTGCAACAAATTTGGTAGGTCTCTTATTTATGTGCTCTTTTGGTCCAATCTCTAGCTAGTCTTCATCACCAAGTTCTCATCCATCCTTTCCCATTCCCATCTATCCCGGCCCGTTTTAGCTCCCCTCTATCTTCGCGCGATCTTCGTCCGCCCGACCAAAAACTCTCCCCAACGCAAAATCATCACCACGCCATGCCAGAGGTCATGACCAACATGCTACTGGACTTTCTTGTGGCATTTGGCGTGGTCCTGGTGATGTTGTACTGGTACCCGCCACCCCCTGCATCCTTTTCCGCTTCACGAGCGAGTATTGCCAAGAATTGGTCATCTCCAACATCTGTATGGATGAAAGATTGTACGAGCATCGTGTTTGCGACCCCCACCATCCAGGAGATCCACACCTCCATGCAAAAGCCCGAGGCCCCACCAAACGCCTCGTACAAAGAGCTGTACGCTTACGACGGCCCGTCTTTCGCCATCGCGCACACTCCGCCACCATCACTGCAGCACTCACTCCGGGCCGATTCGGATTACTCCATTCCCTCTTTTCCTTCTCTCCAGTCGCTGCACGCTTCAAGCTTCCTGCATATACGCGAGACAGATGGCCCCGACTTGCAGGATGACGCAACGTCCAGGGTCAAAAGGCGCCGCCCTGGTCGTCGCGTCTTGAAGGGTATTGTGCGCAGATCGAAGCGTATTAGCGACGTAGTCAAGTTAGTCATTTGGCCGCGCGCGAAACCGGCGGATCACGGAATCGAGTTATACGAGCCGACCTATTTTTGGCCGCGTCGTCGCCTCCGTCCTTTCGGTCGCGCGCCACCGCCGCATCCACGTCCAGAGTTCCGGAACGAAGTTTTGTTCTGATACCTTGGTGATTGTTTCCTCGGCGTCGTTATCTTCTGGAATAGAAACGACGATCGATGTGTAGAATAAAGTTCGGATTTGAGGCCTTTTTTCGTCGGGTTTGTAGCCCGTTTCGTTACCGTTGGCGGATGGGTGTGACGCTCTTCCGGGCCGGATATCTATTCCTGGTATACTTTGAACCTCGACCTAAACGTATGCATTTTTCATTTTTCTTGAGCATAGGGGTCGAAAGAGTCCTTGACTTGTGGTACGTAACGTCCACAAATCACCGACTAATTGCCCGATAATTGAACTAACTCTTTACAACATCTGATCGTGTTCGGCGCGGTGAGCGCTGTTCGTATGAACGTTTGCGTTGTTCCCCCTAGGCGGAGGCACACAAACCATAGCAAACTATTGACGTATTTGTGCGTAGTTTTCTTTCAAATATAACCCGTCAACTAGCCGAATTTTGGAATTTCGTTACGGAAAATACATTGATATATTGCGGAGGCTCGAAGCTGATTGCTTACTGCTTTGGGTGTACCTCTTTCTTCAGCTTCCTCCACAAGAAAAGAAACGCCGGCGGTGGTTATGTAAAATGCGCCTGTAGCAAGGTCACCGAAAGCATTGCTCTGCAACGTGCACGATGCCCAGCTGCTACAGACATCTACAAGTGGCCACAAAATTAGGATCGTCATAAAAGCTGTACCACTCTGTAGATTACTGCATTAGACACACGGCACAGTACTCACTACGTACAGTACACTAACCGAGAGACTGTGTCTGGTGTATAAAGTGGTACTTTGGTGTGTAAGGAAGCATTTAGAACAGCATATTAATGAATTTTAATTTCGATTCTAACTGCCAATAGAAATCTTCTATTTATTGTTTAGAAACATCCT
Organism: Herpochondria borealis; assembly: GCA_032274145.1. Lineage (NCBI taxonomy): Eukaryota > Rhodophyta > Florideophyceae > Ceramiales > Ceramiaceae > Herpochondria > Herpochondria borealis. Next base: position 7,229 of record JAVCKV010155806.1, on the reverse strand, counting down.
GCCCTCATTTTTAGACCAGCTACATAGATATGTAAAAATTTATTAAATTTAATAAAGTTTAATTGCTGCCCATCAGAATGCAATGACAATTCACAACCAGAAGTCCCGCTTTCTACAATTGCCCTACTGGTCTTGCCGACTTATGCCCCCGTTTTCAGCAAGAGGATTTCTCGCTGACAGTGCTGCTCGGTATGCTGTTGAGTTGAACCAGTTCGACTTGGGTTGCTTAGTTTTCAAATCCACTTGCAGAAGTTGAAGAGAAAAAACGTTGGACGCAGATATGACTTAAGTTCCGCGAAGACACATGCCTCGGGATTGTACAGCGGCGACAAGGTTCATGGACTAGGGTAGTTCTTGTTTCATGCTGGGCGCCTCGTTCTATCGGTACATGTATGACAAAGATACTGCATTATTTCTCTCGCTTCGAAGAATACCATGACCGCCTGGTGAGAGGGTGTATGACATACCCTCTGCCAATTCCCCCGAGTTGAAGCAGGTGGGCAGGCAGCCAACCGTCATGTTCCAACACACACCGAGAAAGTTGCCGTACTTGTTTGTTTTTCCATATAGAAGGTTCAGAGGTTGGCTGTGTTCCCAACCTCCTCTTCCGGAAGCGTTTTTCAATACGGCACATGCACAAATTTAAACAGAGGCCAGCGTCTGCGCCAGAGAACCGAAACCTGACCTCTTGCGAATGCAAGAGAACGACCATAGCAGCGAATTTTGTATTCCGAAGATACCGCACCTCTTCTTCCCAAAGCAAGCGTGTGCAAGTGCGCTGCTGGCGCGCATTGCCATTTCCATTCATGACAGCTGCAATCGAGTCGGTTCCTCATAGATAAAATTATTGAAAATATGTAAATATGTAAGGTTCACACACATGCACGACGCTCTGTACACCGTCTGTTGGAGCGGTTCGAGCACACCGCCTGCACACCACTTTTCGTGCACGCCGCAGGCCCGCCGCCTCTTCGCGCGCGACAACAACACAGCGCTTGCCGTACGTTACACCAGCACACACTGCACGTGCACAGAGACGGCCCGTCCTATGGCCACTTCCAGTCCTGCTGTACATTGCCAGTAGAGTTCAGCTATGAGGACGAGCGTTTATGAGTCGTCATCGCCCCCATGTTCTTCACCCGAGCAGCGAAGGCGCAAGTCGTCCGAACAGCTTGTTTGCCGACATCGTCTGCTCCGCCTACCTAGTGCGATGAAGCCAGCCGCACTGAACCAGACGGGCCTGTCAGTCTCGACGACGGTGACGGTCCCACGCCCTCACCTTTTCCTCCTGCTTATCTACGCCTGTCTCGTCATCATCCTGACTCCACGCCTCTTGAAAACCCCGCTGACACGCAATGCCCCGCTTCCGAACACCAGTACATACCACGCGCCACACACCTACGTCGCGCCTCATCCGTTCACGCCGCCACGTTGCCACGTCCTTGGCTTCGACTCGGCCCGCAAAGCGACGTGGCTTCACAATTCGCGCGCGTTCTGTCTGACCGCTGCGATGTGCATTCGTCCGAACTCGCGCGCCGCTCTCTCGCACCTCTACATGGCTTCACCGGGCTCGTCCGCACACTGCTCGCTTCTCAACGCGGATATGTCCACCGCACAGCGTTCGGTCGCGGCGGCGGATTGCGCTAAAATCCGCAACAAACGCGTCTTCTGCGCGCACGGCCGGTTTGCGGGCAGCCCGCACGCGCGGCGCTGTCCGCCCGTGCATAGCATTGCAAGTCTGTCAGAGACGGACAATGCGTCCGCGCTACACATCCCTTCAGACCGCGTGCTTGTCATCGTTCCTGCATTTCCGTGGCTATGGAACATCTACCATTTTTCCTTCGTGGGCGCACACCTCTTCCACATTCTTACAGACCTGGACAAGCTGTTCGCTGCTTGGAGTCGCGATGCAGAAGAAGCAGGGGCGGTTGCATCGCCACCGCGCCGCGTGTCAGTCCTCTTTCGCGGCGCGCCGCCCGCGGAGCTCGGCGCATGGCAGGCATCGCTCACATCGATTTTGCTACGGCGCGTCGCTGCCGCTTCGTACATTACAGATATTACGCTACACGATCTGCACGAAGACCCGACGGCCGACGCAGTCATAGGTAAGGAGAACGAGGCGCCCGTGCTCTGCGCTCGGGCCGCCGTGCTACTCGGCGAGCGCGGCCACTTCAATCTCTGGCCGTTTCCGAACGGGTCGGCTGTCAGCATGTCGGGGAACGCCGTGCACGTGCAGGCCGTCGCGCTGCGACGGGCCGTGTACGAGGAGTTTCGAATCACAACGCGCCTGCCGCCATTATCGACGGCGCGCGACGAGCCGCCGCGGCGCTCGCAGCGGTGGTGGGGGCGGTGTGTGACTAGATTTTTCCGACACAGGGAGGCGGAGATGACCGGTCGTGCGTTCGCCACGCGCTTCGTGTTCGACGTGCCGCCGCTAGTTGTCGGGTATGCGAGACGTGGAGCTCTCGCTGACGCACTGCTAGGACAGGCGCTAGCGCGCGGATGGCGCCGTTTCTCGGATACGGACGAGCGTTGGTTCGGTTCGATGCTAAGGGAGGAGGGTCGTCTTGCGGGGGCAGAGGTGCGTGAGTTGACAGTTGGTTCGAATACTACGATGGGACAGCAGGTTCGATGGTTTGCGGGGCTCGGCCTCGTGGTCGGGATCCACGGCGCGAATTTAGTGAACGCGATGTTTGCAGCCCCTTTCGGTGGGCTGGTCGAGATTCTGCCTGGAGGGCTCAACAGTCCTTGCTACCTCGCAGGCGGGAACGCCGGGCTGGCGTATGTACAGCACGAGGCCGCCGCTGTCACGCGTGCAGAGTCGTTTTGTGCGGAGGGGCAGGAGTGCTGGAGATCGCATGTGCATAAGCGCGTGAAAATCAACACGTTAGAGCACCGTGCGGCGGTGAGAAACAAGGTGCGGAAAGGGTTGGACAGACTTGTGTGGTTGCGGAAGCAGTTTCCGAAGGGCATCCCTGCCAAGCTTGAACTGCCGGAGCAACGCTATGTCATCGACTGGCTCCGAAAAGAGCGCAGCGCCTGAAGGTGGTTGTAAGTATAAATGTTAACTGAAATGGCGTCGTTTAGAGGGCAGGCCGCGAGCCTTTTCCACCTCTTTAGTGTATTCTCTGCACAAACACGTTGAGGAGATTTAAAAATGGTTTGTTGAATCGTCGGCTTGCGCATGACAGTACTCAACGTCCTTGAGCGTGCGAAACACAGTCGGTTTGATCCGTGCTACAGTGTGTCTGTGTAACTTTTGGAACATTTGTGGAGTGTGTGACACAGCCACAAACTTAACTTGGGTCACCTAAGGGAGAAACTCAAGCCATGGTACCCATTTGTATACACACCAAAGGACGAAATTGCAAGTAAAATATCGCGATAAATTCTTATGTCGGAATTTAAAGTGTTTAATGAGCTGAGTACTTTTGGTGCATTTGTTGTGGAAGATGTCGTATCGTGCGTCAGTCGACAATCCATGTTCTTCTTTTTCGCAACCAGGCTTTTGCTTCACGATTTTTACAAAATCGGACACTCGGGCGTCATCCCGAGTGTAGCTCCATCTCCACAGCGGATCATTTTACCAGCTCGATTACAATCTCTTTGCGTACCACTTTACGCCAATATTTCATACTTAAGAATCGTGTAGCGCTTTCTTGATCGAGAGGGTGCTTGTTTGGCATTATTCAGTACTACCTACTACGACTACTGATATCCCACCTCCACGCATAAGCATCCTTCCTGGAACTACTGTGAGCCTTGACTACAGCACAGTAGGGTAATTACTGTAGATCTAGGTAGAATATTAAAGGAAGGCAAACTACACTTCGCTGACTGACCATTTGGAAGACAGAGCGCCGCGGTAACCGACTTTCCTTCTTGCCTTGACTCTCTCTCTCTCTTTCTCAACCTCTCTTCATTTTTTGCTCTTCCCTCGACACGCCGTGTTCTTCCAAACTCAGCTCTGCATCCGCATCTTCCCACAGTATCCTTTTTTACAGTTTCATACAGCTCAGAATTCACATAACACGCTTGATAAAAATCTCAGCCGCAACACGCTGCACGAAGAAACTCTGTCGTACTAGAGGCATTGAAGAATGTCTTTACTACGACAGAGTTTCCTCATTTATAAACGTACATTTTCTCGTGGGGTATGTTGCGCATCATGAGTACAATGCAGGGATGGACAGATTGTAATAAAACTCTGAATACCAAGTGTCTTTTACACTAGAAATTATCGTGAGAAGATTGGAACTGGACCAGGCCATTTTGCGGCGTTTCGCGTGCTTCCTTGCTGTTCGTTTCATCGAATTCTGTTCTTTCGCAGTATTTGAACGATAAAGTGAATGTCTGTAAGAGTTTGGACTGACAACAATGTCGCTGAGTGCACACAATCCTATGGACTGATAACATCCAATGGCATGACAATGACATTATTTATGTACTGTCCGAGTCGTCCTTGAATCTCCCTTGTCACAAGACCGACTGCAATTGTAATCTGTATGGTAACAATAATATATGAGCTGCACCCCGTTCGATCGGTTCTTATTTTTCTTACACCCGTCAAAATTGGTTTAACCATGCACAGCAAGGCATTAGAGTAAGTCGAGATGTATACATTGCAGTATCGAAAAGAAACCACCACCGGAATTGTCAAAGAGAATCTCCAGAGAGTCATAAGAATTCCCCAGCGGAACAGAGTCAGAGTGGTCAACACGCAATGCGGAAGAAAAACAGGCATTGGAAAGAATACCTCATTTACAAGACCGTCGAGATAGAACCCTTGGGATAGAGTTCCGACCATATGGCAGAGTAATTCAGTTCTACGTTTGGAGGTCAATGGTTATCCATTATTCAGATTTCCAATCGTACACAATTACCCAATCTAACGAAAACGGGAGTCTTTTCTCAAAAACACAACATTTTCTGATCCGACAATGTTGACCGAATGGAGGTAATTGGAATAGCACATTGACTTTCTCGTTTGTTTGAGGCGATAATATGTACGTTTGATGTGGATCATATCATACGTTTCTGTCCATGTATGTCTGGAGAGCAGATAAAATTTGACGTTATATTAGTGGCATACTATTTTCTGTCAAAAAATATATAGTTCAGTTTCTGTGCGAAGCAGAATGAGTTGCCTAGTAGATAGAATGGACTTTTTATTTCTGTAATACAGGGAGACGGGTTTTGGAAACTGATCAGACGGCATTCTACGGTATTGCTCAATGACCTATTTTGAGTAGGAGACAGGTGGTCGGGAGTTTTCGTTTAACTCCTATGTGTTTTTTATACTGCTTAACCACAGCTACTTATAATAATTCCTTGAGGTTCGATCAACCTCCATAAAACCAAACGTGATATTTCGCTAAGAAATTTCTAGACAGGTGCATTTTAAATCTCATAAAACTTCCTTGATAATGTTCTACAAAACCTCAGTCTACAATTTCGAGCATGAATGCAGGATATGCGTTATCTAGCCGTAAAATGGCGCTCTATGGGATATATACGACAAAAACGCTGCCTTCGTCCTCGAAGAAGCGACTGTTCTTGCGACCGACCTGAATTCTGAGCACGGACTGGAAAAAAACGCCAATGCTGCTCTAGTGTGTAATAGGAGGAGGAAAAGACTCTCCGGAAGCATTTTACGGATTTTCACTAACGATCGAGTTAAATAGCAACTCTTTTGTCTAGTTCATCCGTGATGAGGTCGCCTTTGTAATCTTCAAATTTTGTCGGTTTCTCCGGCAATGGCATGAAAATGGTGCCTATTCATACTTGGGCCCCTTACCGCTGTAGAAAATCGAGTAGAATGAGTGGCTTTGCCATATCCAGATTTTCTTGTGATTGTATCTTGCACCTTTTTGGTAGGAGTGGAGTAGCGGTAGTTTGGAACTTGGGCTCTGTCCCATCGTCTTTTGAGAAGATAGGTTTAGACAGGGTTGGGATCGTGTTTGGGGCAGTTTTATGGGTAGGAGATTATTGCTGCTGTTTGAGAGTTATCACATTAAAACTTTCATGCAAAAAATCCAATTGGTTGCAGAAAGTGCGTATCTACTGATCTCCTTCGTCATCATGCGTGCTGTTGGGACATAAGAGCCTTTAAAGAGAGTCTGGTACCTAATTTTTGAAAAAGTGGAGCGTAGATGATCTCATATTAGACCTTCATTTGTCTGATTGTTCAAATAATGAGCCTTTCAGTCGATTTGTTCAAGTTGAACATCCATTTGAGGGCAAAATGGTCCGTGAGTAACGTTCAATCTGTTATCTCGACGTACAGAGGAATAATGAAGATCACCCAGACAACCGTATAGAACTCAAGCTCCGTCGTGGAATAGTTTCGGTGCTCCTTGCTCAAGGTTTTCTAGAAGTACTCAATCATTGCCCACTTCGTTCGAGTGCCCGGTATTGTTGCTAAAGGAGTTCCATGCCGATTGCGTAGCTTCTAGCATCACAATAGATGAGTACGGACTAACAAGACCCAGAAAGCGAGCAGAGGAGGTTTTTTAAAGCATATTTCAAATTTTCGATGGCTCCGAGCTGTTTTATCGTTAATTCGGGAGTTAAGGTCAAGTCGATGCAACTATCCTTCTTCAGAATATCTTTTAAAGGTTGGAGGTTCTTGCAAAGTCTTTAACGAAGCGCCGGTAAACATTTGAAGCACCAAGGAAAATCTTCATTTGAGTTGGAGTCTCCAAGAAGTAGCTTCACGCATGGCTTTAAATGAATTATATTTAGGGTACGCACTAAATGTACCTGGAAGGATGCGAATCCCCAAGTACTCGACCTCTTCCTGGAAGAAGAAGCACATATTGAGCTTTAGCTTCATGCCAGCGTTAATGAGCAGGGAGAGTATGTAGTCTAAGTGCGCAAGGTACTCTTCGTAGTTCTGAGAGAACAAGATGATGTATTCTATGTACAAAAGGCACACAATACACTGAACTCCGGGGAGCTCGATGTCGAGAGCATGCTGAAAGGTAGACGGAGCGTTGTGCAAACCAAAGGGATTTCATCTGTTTCGGTAGGTACCAGGTGGTTTTTTAACGTTGTATTTTCCTTATCTTCCTCTGCGATCGGAACCTTCCAGTACTTCCAGATCGCATCCAACAAAGAGCAGACGATTGAAGTTCTTAGTGTTGGATGGTGTTACTGTACAGCGCATCCAGCCTCTGTACTTACAGAACTCGGCTTACAGTACCCGCTGGCATCCGAGCCACCAGCGA
>JAVCKV010155695.1:0-18205 GCA_032274145.1 Herpochondria borealis | reverse complement strand
GGACAGCCATGGCAGTGACGATGTCGTTGGCGTACCGGTATCGCCGTCCGCTCCAAGTTTGGAACAGATTGACTAATCTTCCCAGCCAGTCTGATGAAATTGCAAGCTTCACCCCTGTTATATGCGCGTACGCGTGAGAGTTGGGCTCCAAGCAGCCCTTGGATTTTGCGATGAGTCATTTTCCAAAGCACTTCGCTGCTTATTATCACATGGCCACAGTTTGTTACTTTCAGTACGCATATTTGTAGAAGTCTATGCTCATTTGGTTTGCCCAGTTTATTCCCGGTCGGGCTAACACGACTGAAGACATTCCGTGATGGTTCAATGTACGCCCGTGCCGCTCGATGTCTTTCGTCGTGCGATCCAAGCATTTCTACGTCAGTGAAGTATGAACTCGCTTGTGGCCCATACGTTTCATGTGACGGGTAGTAATTATATAAGTATACAGAACGCTACAGTTTCTGGGGAGGAGGAACGTAAAGTTCCCACTCGATACATATTGTGTCAAAAATGCTGGTACGGAGCATACCAAAAGGCAGAGCTTCGTGGAAATTATAACACTCCTCAGGCGCATGAAATATTACATCTAATAAATGATTCCTGTCTCAGTAGTCTGTTAGTGACCGCGTCAGATAAGATGCGAGTTTAAACATGTGGACACTTCAGAGTCGATCCAAGCTGTTCGAAATACACGCCCAATGCATTTTCGATTAAGCCATTTATGAGTTGTTAGGGAGCTTCGGCCGCACTCAATGTTGAATAGAATACAGCCGGAATAACTGGATCCCCGTTCAGAAGTTGTTCCTGCCTACATTCTAGGCCTAGGTAGGTGCTTATTCTTACCTGTGGAAGTTCTCCTGCTTTATCCAGAGGCATGTTAGAATTAGCAATATTCCTGAAGAGGTGTACTTCTTTCAATATCGCAAGAATTGCCCTTCGACGATCATCAAACCTCATTGCGCTGAGGCGTCGGCTGTGAACAGCCGTGGATTAAAGCTTCATACCGGACAGATCTGATGGGATTTCCTGAAACGAGCGGAATGTGCAAAATTCTCTCGCGTTGTTACCTCGCACGTCCGTGGTTCAAGTAACTGCAGCATAGTCCCCACAAAAAGGCGATCGTGTCCAGAAACAAACACATGGATATTCCTTGTAAATCCACTGTAGGGTAGTACAGCTTTACACAAATACTTGCCATTATTTCCGTTATTATTTGTGACCTCATGCCCGAGGATCCACACCCAAAACCTTCACTGGAAATTAGTATTGAAGACTCATTTCTGGAAGGACCATTGTTAAAGAAAATTTTAACCTAAACGGCTATGCGGGCGACCGAGCGAAGACGTAACTGAGTTAGAACATAAACGTGGGGGAACGAAATGGAATGAGGATTAGTTAGGATGTAGAACTTGCACGATAAAACCGGACCTTAGTCGTTTTTCGACAGGAGCAGATGTCCTCTGCAAGACAGAACGGAGTTTTAAAATCTGGCTTGTTTAGGGACACCATAGTGCTGCACGAATGAAAAATGCAAAAGAATGTATGTATAGCATGAAGTGCGAGTGATATAGAAAAATGTTACTAGCGATATTTCTGGTTTGGTACATTGCGGCTTTGGAATGGCACGGAAACATGAACAAAAAAAGTGGGGACGGCGTTTTGTAATTCGTTCTCGGGACGGAGGTCACAAATAATGACACAAAAATGCCTTTTATTTGTGTAACTATTCGTGACTTCAGTTCCGAGGAAGATTTCGGTAATTTTAATTCCCTATCGTTCAGCACGCGATCAAGGTATGATACGCGTTTGACCCTCGTATAACTTGTGTGAAAAGACCAGCTTTTTCTCCACAGTCGTGCATACCTGAACGGCTGCTACGGTGATCAAACATTGATTTTTCTCCAAGACACAGCCTTGAAGGGAAAAAGATGGCGCCCTCTGGGTAGGGTAAATCCGGTACATTAACGAGCGCTACGACTCAATCTCGCGAGCGAGCTACTGTGAGGAGTACGAGGAAGCGTTCTGTCTATTTCTCTTCATTGAAGGAAAGTGGTTAAGAATGCGTCCTGGAATTTCATACGCCACTGCCGTCAAAAGGTCGGAACGAGCAAGGAAAAATTCCGAGAGTGACCGTATCCATCCTAGTGGAATAAGTTCCACTCTTCGTCCCAGCCCAAAATCCCCTGCACGTAACAGCGACAATTATTTGAACCACCTGTGCGGAAAAGAGGCGGGAAGCAAGGCCCACACGTCATCTGCGGAAAAGCCGGACAGAACTACGCTCGGTACGTTAAGAAATAAGTTACAAGCAGCGGATACCGTGGAGAAGCCCTCCTTGTCCAAAAGACAAAGTTTTAAATCAGACGCTAACGTGGAGCCACTAGCCGCAGTTAGGAGTGGCCCGGAGGCCTCGGACTGTTACACAGACCGTCACACATACATTTCTCACGCCACTGTACCCATCTGCTACTATTCCCGGTCGGGTGCAACTGCTGTTCAAGTTTTATAGCACGCCGACCCTTCGAACCACCACGATACTCGTTCAATCCCCCGCTCGCTGCCTGGTTCGGATGGAGCGTGTGGAGCGCCCGTTTTGAACTAGCGGTTTTGTAGAATGAAAACTGCACAAAAAATTCCATAACCGTTATGTTTACGAGACCGGGTCGTTTTCAAATACTGAGAGGCCGTCGTCATATCCTTACTTGGCACCAGCGGCAGCTTCGATATGACTTCTAACGGAGACCAAGTTCAACCTTTCCAACCCGGCGCACTTCTTCTTGCCGAAATACTGAACAGTATGTGCCGGATTGCCTCCACGTCTCCCACTATCCATTATACCGCCGGCCAGTTGTTGCATACACGTTTCCCGCCCTCCAAAATCCAGCCCAGGTAGTGATGCTGTTATCAGCGTCAAAGCTGGATTTATTCCATGGTGTTCTCCGTCGGTAAAGAAGGAGCATCATGTATGGAAATACTGTCTGCATCGTCTGACTTCTCAACGTTACCATCCGCTGAATCTTCTTCGTTCTTCAGATGCAGAAGATTGAATACATCCCTGGCCACACAGAAAGTTATACGGTGAATATGCCAGCCGGTACTACAATCCTTCGTATTTACAAGGTTTATAGTCCAGTCTCTGGTGTTTTCGGGCATATTCAAGTTTGACCCAAGTGTTTTTGCATACGACCAGCGCGGCTAAGATTCCGGGGAAGTTATTAAAGGAGCACGAAGAGCAGAAAAACGATCGCAGCACACGGGCTATGTGGTACAAGACCTGGACGGACTGCTACAGTCCGGATTGTGCGTCCTAACTATCTCCTGTACGACCGCCAGTGAAGTACCCATGCAAGAAAGCAAGTACGAAATAGAGAAGATTAACGCATCGCGGCCACGTTCTGAGGTCTTTTACACGGTGAGCGCGTTCCAAATCCGACTTGCTAGAGGATCTGACCATCACGTCATGTTACACGTTCAACAGAATCTCACGCCTAGGCTTCGCGAACGTGAAGAATGCGTCCGCGTTTTGATCAATTTCGCAAGCCTCATTGAAGTGCTTCATGTCAAGGAACGCGGAGTCGGGTGGTAAATCTGACCGGCCAGTAAGCCAGATAATTTTCAACTTGCCCTGATCCATTGGTTTTATCTTAAACTTTTGAAACAACCAGTCCATGAAAACGTAACCAATAATCTCTAAGAAGCCCTGTGGCACCTACCTACGGGACCTGTACTGCAAATGAAAAAAAGGTTAGGCTTCTCATCATTGCGTACGCGGCTACATCATACCGGACTTAGTCACGCTGGTTCAGGGCAATCTCTAACTTCGTGTCATACAAGAACCGCGAGTCTCCCATTTTTCCGCAGACTTCCAGGAAATTTCAATGCTCCTCTTCTCCACATACATTATGTTCCCGCTCGGTTTATTTTTAAACCAATGCGGCATGTACAGCCGCTCGTCATCAACTTCGGTCCCCTCATCCGGCCCGAAACTGGTACACATATGTTCTTGAGCCCAAAGGAGAACATGGAACATTGTTCTCCTCCGTAATTGACCCCCGGAATGCCAGAAGCCCCTCAAGGTCATAAATTTCTTGTCCGTGGCCTTCAATGAGAAACAAAATCTCAAGTACAAGAAGTGAAACGGTCGGAGTCAGTACCCTCTCGCTTTTAAGCATTTTCACGATCAACTCAACAAACACACGACGTGCGACAAAAATCGATTTTCCCCAAGAGAAGGCTGCCTCGATTTCTCGTTCTTCTTCCTTCTTGATTCCTTCGTACAGAATGAAGGATATTTCCTGATTTTTCATGTCGACCTTCACGGGGCCACGCTTTTTATAAACGTTCCGGCCGAGAACCGCATTTTTCTACAAAGTGCTCAAACATGCCTCAATCGATCTCACGGGTTTCAGCATCATATCCATTTTCTCTCACAATACGGACAGGTTTTATTCCACAACTTGAAGAGATGTTGAAAGAAGTGACGACCATGACGGAGTCGAGTTTTATTTCTTCCTTTCTAGAGCAAAACGTGACAAATTAATACGGGGAATATCTCCTTCTTTTCTCCTGGCCGGACGAACGTTGTCGGGCCTCCTTATCTTCATCTAATATATATCCAATAGTCATTTGTGAGGGTGTTGTACTGGGTTGCCAGCTTCTGTCCTTTTTCTGTGTCATTTTATTCAGTTTTACAGCAGGGGCATCAGCGCCATCACTGTCCACGTCATTAGCATCCAAATCCATATGTGAACCAGGCACATCCTCTATGACAGAGTCTTAACTCCAACCCTAGGGGACATATCCCGGACTTCCTTGCAGTAGAACGAAGATTCGTAAGATGAATTCCGACAATTGTGTTGTTTCGATGGTTCGGTTCCGGTGATTCGGTGTCGTGGTCGTCGTCAGCGCCGAGGATGGGCGAATTTCTGCGCATAATGTTTTCGAATTACCCCATTTTAAATGGTCCGATAAAACATCTGCAAACTTGGCCGTGCAAACGCTTTCCAATCGCTTCTCGCGTTCAAACAAAAATGAACGGACGGTGAATTTATCAAGTACGGTGAAAAACACGCTAAGGGCCGTCCTTTCAACACAACTCGTACTCCCACACATTTCCGCAGTCAGCCACGAACGATAAAATCGTTCAAGTCATCAGATCGTATCATTGGTTCCACTTCCATGGCCGAATAGGTACCGTCTGCGTTAGATCGCATCGATGTCCGATTTCAACCCCCGGACGGTTCAACTGTATGGTGGCTTGAAACTATAGAATCAATTACTTCGTACAAGGTGCGGTCCCCGAACTTGGCAGAGGGGTACATAATGTATGCGGCCGCTCATGGGCACCAAAAACAACGGAAGCGAGTATATTTTCATCCCAGTAATCGTCTCACTGGAGCTGGAATAGATTGTTTGGATACCTCATAACGCATAAGCCCCGACAAGGACGATTTAGGAGATGATACATCATTGAAGGAAAAGCGCGAAAGGTGTTCTCTGGCTCGGCCTGTAGCGTTCAGGCTGGAGAAAAAGTTCAGACTTGATAGCTCCGGCGGGAAGAACAGTGGCACAGAGGAAAGTTCCGCGGACATATCCGATGCACTGGTTCAGCTGTGGCGCAAAGTATTTTTTCCTGGGGAAACGTGTAGCACCGGCTTCAGCATACAGTCAGGAAGATATTATACACGAAAGAGTGTTCGTTATTCGAGGAATTTTCCGACGGTCATTGTTTTGAGTCGTTTTGACGATATCACAGCCGAGGAAAAGCGGGCAACGCAGCTTTTGATGACGTCCTTTATGGCTTGACGGAAGAAGATAAACTTTGAGGAGACTAAAAATTGTTTCAACTTATTGCGGCGGATGTCCAAAAACTTTTTTCTGATGCAGTTGGATGTGACCATGTTGCGTTCATATCGAGCATCAGCGAACTTGAGATGCACATCCGGAGGAACGAAGCACATGTTTTTTCCGAACAGCGGACGCCCTTTTTGACTGTCTCGGCATCACAAGAGACGAAAATGTACGCAAGATGGTATTTCGAAAGGTTCAAAGAGCAGATGCAGTCGCGCACAAGTCTACTGGCTTCATGGAATTGGAAACTGTTGACGAGTACAGCTCTTTACATATATACTGTGGTGAAAGCACTTACGGACGGAAAAGTACGGGTATGCAAAGCAACAGGCCGGTATTTGAGTTCCCGAACAAGTCTTGGGATCTAAAAATCATTATTCGTCACCAGGACTCGACGGAACATGGCCCATAAGGGCAATCTCACAATGGCGGCCTTCGAAACACTGAATTGATTGTGATACATAGAATTCCATTGTCTCAATATAAATTTACCATGCATTGCAGACAAGGGAACGTTTCTCTCCGAAGAAATATTTTCTTTGATTTCGTCAATAGAATCCTTGTGTTTCTGCCAGTCGCCGTCATCTTTCATGGCTACATTCTGTAACTTTTGTTAAAGCTTGATCACAGACTATGCGTTACTTAATCAAAAGACCTATTTCATCCCAGATTTCTTTTTCTGTTCCTGCGTCGGTCAAGGACGAAGGTATTGCAACCTGTTATCGGCCCAGTTAACATTCGAATAGACACTTAGACTCGGCGTTTGATTCTTTCAACTTGCGTAGACTTTCTTCTGTTGTATCAGTTCAACGGTCTGTCCATACCACTTGTTCATAGTTCGCATCTGCAATGCACGTAATGTAAATGCGCTTTAAACTCTGGTATTCTTCATTACCGTGAAAGTTTGCTGGTTCTGGGAGTTCCTTACGACAATTCTAAGATTTTTCTTGTTTCTTCTTTCAATTTTCGATGAATTTACCTAGTAGATCACAGATGTGTTGCGTTGATCTGAAATTTCCTAACTTCTAGGGCAAGCGTTAGTACTAATTGATAGATACCCTGTATTGAACTAACCCCGACACTTGCAGTTACGAAAGAATGTTCGACGTTCAATTTCGAGGATTGTTGTTTGGTGTTGTTTCCTTTTTCGTCGCGGTCCGCTTTGTTTCGGAAAGAATAACGTATCAGGCCCGAAAAACACTATGCTTCAGTTTTCCTTCTTACCAAAGGCAGAAAATTTGCTTGGCACAATAGTGTCTGTCTTTTATACCCCTTCCATTTAACGGCAGTCCCTGGGCCGTAGTAAGAGAGTACGTTTCTCACTCAAAGTAAAGAACAAGTTTTATCTAGTTCGCTCCGTCAGATTGGGGCGCGTGAAAAAAGGCGAGGTGTGGTATAGCTACGTAGATGTGCGGCGAGACGTAAGGATTGTTAAAATTATGGCCGTGTTTTGCTTGGTGCGCGCTACGACTTTGTGTGGAGCGATTTAGTATCCGCTTGGAAGGGGAAATGGGTCCTGGGGAAGGCTGCTACTAGCTCTCTACTCGGAGCTGATAAATGTCTTGTTACTTCCTACAGGCCAGTCACTCGGATGAGCAAGGTCTTACGTAATCCCCAACCCGATGAGATCTCTCCTCGGGAGTAGATCCAGCCAGGGGAAAACATGAGCCAATCAATCGTGTGAAACGAACGATCGGCCATATGAGCGCGCAAAGTGCGATCTTTGTATCATAAATCACAAGCCGAGAGCCTTTTCCCATGTAACATATTTCAAAAACAGGCAAAAAACATCAAAGGCTTCAATTCCACTTGTTCATACACCCACAGCAGAACAAATATCATTGAGACATACACTGTAGTCACATACAGTCCATAATCCGTCAGAATTGTATATGTTGGTGATCATACAATCCCACGAAGCGCCACATGCCCGCAAAGTGTATCTGCACTTACAATTCACATGCGTGATGTACGCTGCATAGAGTTGTACGCGGCACGTTCATCTCCGCCTTCGCCGTCTTTTACATGAACTTTGTATCGATAAGGGTGCCGAACAGCACGTTCGTGCAGCGATAGCCTGGATCTGTGAATGCCATAGTATCGCGTCTGTTGTTCATCACGATAGTACCAAATTTGTGAGTGTTATTCCGTGGGAACGAGCGAAATGGCCATGTTAAGGCAAATAATATCACTTATAAAGGCAATAATTAGCCCCAATATATTCTGAGCCATCTCGGCTCACTGCAAAATTTGATTCATACACATATTCAAACTTTCAGTTCCAACTTCGAAATTTTGAAACACAGAAGCTCTCTTGGCATCGATTTCGCGAAGACCATTTCCAAAATTTCCGTGCCTCTATAGGCCGGTGGCGAGCAGATTATTCAAAACTGCCATGGAGATTTTGCTACGCGTATCTGAGTATTCGCGCGGCGGCGAGTAGGTCGATTCTTCAGCGTGGGCGAGCTCTGCAGTAAAAGGGTGCATAAATTTTCTACAATTACAACCAGTAAACCATCACGCTATATATACTTCTCATTTTATCGCTTCTCATCCTGCCTCCTTTCTCTCAATTTTCAATGCCCTTCAATCTTTAATATTTCATCATCTCCCTGTTCGATAGAAGTTATATCCATCACGCTCGCCGCCGAGACGCAAACCGTCGCGTAGTGGTGGAAGCTGGCACCAATGGCTCCTATGGCGTCTATGGCGCTTACTGTGGTGCAAAACGCGCTATGCGCTTGATACTCCGACGGTAGTAGATAGTCTTGTTACTTGAGAAAATTCGCTGGGATCCTACCGCCTACCAGCATTCCGATGCACATGTACCAGTGGGGTAGCCACGCCCCGCAGAGCTGCATTATAAATCTATTTATACTCCAGCCCCGCACTGCGCGGCCATGCGCATTGCGACGCCGAGATAAGGCATGCGCTTTGCGCAGATAAGACACACACGGGGGGCTGGGCAATTTACACCAATCCGCGCCGTGCCACTCTGTACAGAGACACTTATAGTACGGAGTGGGTACGTACAGGATTTGAGGAAGCACTTACGTCCATGAAGAATCTTGCCTTGCTGGCCTACTTAGAGCATAAAACGACAATTTGGGTTGCGCTAATCGCACCGCGATGCTCTTATCACACACCCATTAAATTTGGTTCCTTCTTGACCCGTTCTAATGCAGACCATGGGGACGCATCCATCCTGATACAAACTTTAGGACCTCTGCAATCGGCGTAGTTTCCTTTCATTGGCGGACGAGCGGGTCGAGAAAGGTACGCAGGAAGGTACGCTTATAAATAAAAGCCTACGTAGGCACCTGAGTTGCTCCCAAGTACAAGAATTATTCACTCAGGTGATCCGACGAGTGGTCCCCCAGGCACTGACTAACAAAAGAGCCAAGTCGGCCCGTTAGACTTGACGCCTGAGGCGGTTATATAGCTCTCCTTCGGTGGGACGGGCCTATCTATGCCTCTCGTAACATCTTTTTATATACACCAGCCACCGAAAACCCCAGCGATATTTTATTTTGCGACTACTAGAGAGTATAATTCCCCAGCCGCGGCGCAGAAACGGTGACGCTGCCCTCATGCTTCAACAAGACCGTACACGCGGTGTCCACAGATTTCGCCCCCTGTTTATTACGCCCCGCTGACGGTGCGACTGCCACAACTTGAGGTAGATACGAGGGAAGCGCGAAGAAAGCAGTAGCGGTGGACGTGGTGGCCGACGTCGTCGAAATCTTCACTCATGATTGAATCAAGGGCAAGTGCGGAGGCTTCGACACGATGAGCGTTGATTCCGCCTGAAGTCCTTCTGAACGGTAGCTTGGACTGGAACACTCGGGTTTATTTTGACTCTTTCCAAAAACTTTTGGAACTAGTCGCTACCGAGATGGTTTATTGTAGACGTATTGCCGTTAAGCTGTGTTCTAAGTACCACTTTGTGCGTGATATGCAGTATCTTATCGAGGATACCGCGCCAGCGGCTTAGGTGCATCCGTGAGAGTGGTTTAAATAGTACCGTTCGAAAAGATTCGTTGGGCGAGTTGGAGTGAGGTTCCGGCATGTGACAGGAGTGTATTACAGTGCGAGCTTTGCAGGTCCGTACGGATATCCTTGTGGAAAGCAGGCTGAAAAGTCAGATATTGGACGACAGAGTACCACGCACAAGCCCCAATTAACTCCCGTCCAGGAACTCAGCGCCAACTGCATGGCATTGTACACATAAGCCACATTTATTGGGATCAATTACGCGATTTTTCATTTCGTTGGAATTGACGGTACAAGTTTGTCTGTATGTTAGTGATACGCGTAAGCGTAGAAATCTGGCCGGATAACCGGTATTTGCCAAATCGATTTAAATTGCCCGGAACTTTCTTGTTTGTTTTTGACCAAACCCACAACACAGCACATCCCATTTTTACATAATCTGTAGTCGCAGAAAGTCTTTAATACAACATTAGTGCAAATTGTAGTGGTTATAAACCCCCACTACTTGTCACATTCCCACAAAGAATATTCGCTTTTAGAATTCATATTCGTGCAGCGCGAAGGTTTCCGGTGCACGCGTTACACCCATTTTCGCCGTCTTCGTGGTAAAAATTCAATTTGTATCGATAAGTTGTCCTTACAGAAAGTGAGTAGATACCCGGACTCTATACATGCCGTATTTTCGCACCTGTTCTTCATTATGGTAGTCTCCGAATTTGTACTAATACTCGGTTGGAACAAGTTTCATGGCCGTTCTAAGGGCCATCAGACCCGAATCAAGGCACAAAAGCTTGCACGTTATTTTACATTAAAATGGATTGTTTCGGGCTGGGGTTGAGTTCGCAGTCGGTGAGATTCTACCGAGTAGGGAGAAGAGTAAAAGTTGGGATTTGAAGTGAGGTGATTTCTACCTTCAGCTGCAGTCGGTCGGGGCTGGGAGCCATATTTGGCGCCTTTGATAGCCTTCGGTCCTCAAATTCCAGCTACGACCGTAAACAACCATAAATTACTCTAGAAGTCTCTTTTTCCCACCTTAATACCAATCATATGCTGTTTAGGCGCCATATGCGCTGGTATCCCGGCGGTTTGAGCCCTTTCATCTAACAAATGATAAACCTCGCAACTGCAACGTATTGTACACTATAGTACATAAATATATCAATTAATGACTCTAATGTATAGTACCCATTATGAAGGGTACTAAAAGTTACAGTAGTACTTTACGGAAGCAACAACACAAAAACATTCCGCTAATGTATCTCGATAACTATGAAATTAGTACGAGCTGACTCCTCACATTTACGCAGACTGACATAGCTGCCTCTGACCAAAGCTCTAATGATATGCGGCGGCTGGCGGCACCAGTTGAAGCGGGCACAGGTAGTCATATGTCTCTATTTTGGAAGAAAAGCTTTTACCATTACACCAACTCGACGGTTCGAAAAATACTATCGGCGAGGGCTACGCCCCCGATTTTTCAATAGAATTAACACAAAAGACGCCACCGGCAGTTGAAAATCACAAAAAGCTCTTATCACCGCCGTGGTCGAATCCAAGGTACAGGCTGCGCTTGAACATCGCGCCCATCCACTCCCGCATGGCGATGGAAGATTCCACAATACCGACGGCCCTGAATCTGACAAGTCAATAGAGTTTGCCCCGGCGCTCGGAGAGGATCCGGACGAGAAAGGTGATACCGTCAGAAGAGACGATTAGGAGTACAAAGAAGTATACGAATACGAAGATAATACCTCATTCCACTCCGAACTCGAAGACCCACATGCTTGTATCGCTGCTTGGTACGAATCCCACTGTGGGATAGAGATTCCTCAACGCTTCGAAGTACCGTCCAGGCTCGCAAATCAGTTCCTTGTCGGATGCAGGTAAAGTCCGTTGTCCACTATAGGCTCTTTTCTGCCTTCACGGAAAGCGGAGGTTGCGAGGCTGAAGCGACATCCCTTTAAATCAACGCCGCATATCTTACTGAAATTGCGAAATCGCTCTAGGCGCTCTGAAAAGACATCGACGAAATCGGATGCATCATTCTCAGTAATCGAATACGCGCAGCGGCACTTAACCGTCAACTCCGTTTGGAGCCTTTAGACACGCAGCTCATCGCTTTCAATACCTATTAGCTCACTGCATCTAGGTACGAAATCCTGTTCGGCCAGCAGGGGGCTCGCGGAGTCGCGAACCCGGCCCTATTTTAGACTTTCATCGACGCGCCCGCTGTGTACAGTAGCACAGGGCTTCAAGCTTATAAGCATCAAAATAATCAAGCTGAAAGAAGCGCTGCAGCGAGCACCGGAAGGCTTCAAGGGATTTTCCCGCGTACGGGCTAGACATGAGAGTTCGGAAGCGGCGGTCATGGTTCTCAGATTCTCGGCAGATAAGGACGAGGTCGCGGAGGCCACGGATTTTCTGGAGTCTATGGGAGGTGTGGCGGTCGGGGAGGCTCTAGCAACACTTACACCAGAAATAAATGAATCCCATCCGGCCCCGACCCGGCCCTGACGAACAGTGAGAAGTGATGGATCCTACGAAGGTGGTCGATACGGCCTTTCAGCTTGGGGACATCCTGGTGTTAACCTATGAGCAGATCGAGAAAGCTACCAGGGAGATGAGATCGGAGAGCCGAGATGTGATGCGTGCCTTTGAATGTGTTCCAGAACTCACTGAGGCCTAGATTAAAGCAGCGCAGACGGTCATCCCGAGCGACTACTGGAAGCTTAGCTGCTGGAGCTGTCGCGAAAGTGGCCACAGCACATTAACCTGTCGCCATCTCTCTTCATCGCAACGCATCTATTTTGCGTACAAGTACTATCTCCACCAGATAGAGGAAAAAACTCTCCTGAAGGACTGGTACTACCAAAAGATCGCCCGCAGCAGCTCGGACATGTTAATGTGGTTATGAACCCGGACAACCCGATGCCTCCGTCAGATCAGACCAATTCGGCAGCGTCGTCGGAAAACTAGTAGCGACAGACATCAAGGAACGCGGTGTTTCTGTCGCGATTTCGACTCCTCCCACGGTGGAGGAATAGTCAGGGGTTAATTAAATGAAAAGTATGCGTGCGGAAGTCGGACCTCATTGCGAGTCTCGGCCAACCGTAAATGATAATGAGTTTGAACCATACCCATTGACTGCTCCCCCTACATCGAAGGAAGACGACGATGTTCCAAATTGCTGGTAGACGAGTAGGGAGAAAAGGCGACGAAGGCGACGGCTAGTGATGAAGTCCCAAGATGAGCCAACATTCGGAATAAGGCCTGGGTTGGTTATCGACGATAATTCGGTGCCCAACCCCGAGAGGCAAGCAAATGAATGACCCAGGACGGATGGACCAAGGTTGTCAGGAAGTATGAAACCTTCCCAAGTTGGGTGATGCGAGTGGCAATGCGTTGAAGGTGACACACGAGGTACTTATTAGGGTACGCTTCGGCAATGCTCTATACCGTGTAGCCTTCCTCGTGTTTGGCCACCTGGCGGTTCCCGTTGTCTTGGGGACCCAGTTCGCCAACCGTCACGTTGATGCCATTCGTTGCATCAAAGGGAAGTTTGATTTAACGCGAGACACCTTGCCCATCATCAGTCACGGCACAGGAACCAGTCCCTGGTTGGAGAAGAACGCCCGTATTGTTGAGCGTAAGATGTTGCCTGGTGGTGAAGCATTTGCCACGGGCGACGAGTCAGCGAAGTTGACACGGATCCGATTAGCCCGACCATTGAGTTTGCCGCCGTTCACATAGCGGCAAGCAAAGGTCAAGACCTTTTTGCAAGGGATAATAGTTACGGAGCCAAAACATGATGTCGTGGAACGCTACGGCGTTCGGGTCATGAAATCCGTCCATGAAGTTTCAGCCGACCAGCCGTTCAAAGTCCTTGCGAGCAACTTCAGCTCCAAGGAACGCCTACTCCCAAAGGGGATCTTCGTGGCGTACGCGTCAAGATTGCCTCTTGGGTTGGTCAACCTGAACAGTGGGGCAGCCAAGGACCTCTGCCGCTTGCACTGTATCAGTTCTCAGGGTGCCCCAGCTGACGAGGACCATTCCCAAGGGGAGGAAATAGACGAAGCCGAGAACGTCATGGATCTCACGGAGCACGCTCTCTCCACTGGTATAGAAGGCCAATAATTTTTCGCAGACGTCCTCGTCACGGCTGGCGAAGACATCGAAGATGTGCCACCGGATACATCTGGGAATGAAAACGCAGGAAAAAGTCGACATAATGAGAACCAAGCACGAAAAGAGATCATAAACCCGGAAACAGTAGAAGACATGCCAACTATTGACGATGTTCAAGACGACGCGCCGACTGAGGCGCGTCTCGACGAGAAGAAAGATTGGAGAGATCAGATCGACTTCAAACACCTTGAGTATCCCGGCCTACGGAAGCGCATCATGAGGGTGTTGGAGAAGTACGCGCCTGTGTTCGAAGGTCGTCTAGGGCAGATAAATGCAACATAGCATCGGATCAACCTGAAGCCTGGCACAGCGCCAGTCCGTCTGCAGCCGTACCGCGCTGGTCCCGATAAACGTGAGAACATTCGGGAACAGATCGAGTACCAGCTGGCGGCAGGCGTGATTGAACCGGCGCAGACGGAGTGGTCCAGCCCAGTGCTGTTGGCGCCAAAGAAAAACGGCACACAGAGATTCTGTGTCGACTTTCGACGGTTGAACGCTTCAACCATTCCGTACACGTACCCGTTGCCTCGTATGGACGATTGCATCGACAGTATAGGCCAGGCGAACGTCTTCACGTTGTTGGATGCGATCTGGGAGTACTGGAAGGTTCCGATCGCGACGAGGGACAAGGACAAAACAACATTCACAAGCCATATGAGCACCTACCGATATCGACGGATGCCCTTTGGTTTGCGAAATGGTCCGTCCACTTTCCAACATGCTCTCGACATCGTACTCTCCGGAGTGCGGTGGAATATGTGCCTTGTGTACATCGACGAAAAAATTGTGTTCTATCAAAACCACGAGGAGCACCTTGGGCACATGGACCACATACTCTCCCTGCTCGTGGGCGCCGGTATCAAGCTCAAACTCAAGAAGTGCTTCTTCTTCCAGGACGAGGTCGAGTACTTGGATTCCGCATTCGTCCGGGTACATTGAGTGCATTCCCGGACGCAAAGGCCATCAAGGCCGTGCGAGATGCGACATTCCCAGGGACCCCGACCCAGATGAAGAGCTTCTTGGGCACATGCAACGTATACAGACGTTTCGTCACCGGCTTCGCGAAGGTATCCTCACCCCTAACGGACTTGCTCAAGAAGGATGGTGGTATCGACTGGGACGACCCGCCCGAAACGGAGCGAGAGAAAGCCGAAGACTTCGAAACATTGAAGCAGGCTTTGAATAACCCTCCTGCGTTAGCTCTCCCGGTTCGCGAGCGCCCCTACATGATCGATTTAGATGAAAGTAGCTACGAAATTGGTGTGGTTCTACTTCAACAGAAGGACCCGGCCACGCCCACCAAGTTGGCGACGGTGGGATACTATTCGAAGACCTTGACGAAGGAGCAAGGGAATTATTCCGCGACGGAATGTGAGTGCTATGCTGTGGCTTGGTCCATCCTGACGCTGCGCCCGTACCTGGAGGGCACCGAGTTAATGGTCCGCACGGACCATGCGGCCCCAAATGGATGCTCACATTGAACGACCCGACCGGTAGACTCATGCGTTGGCGACTCCGTCTCATGGAGTTCAACTATGAGATTGTCTACCGACCGGGTCTCAAGCATCAGGTACCGGACGGCTTGTCCAGACTTCCCGGCCCTACTAGTCCCGAGGATGACGAGGTTGATGAGGAGATACCGACGTTCCGTGACCAAGTCGATGAGTTACAGGCTATGGCCAATGCGATCCCTCGGCGGCAGCAGCAAACAACTCCGGTCCAACAGACGCCCACGAACGCGCGACGGCCTCGGTAAAACCCTATCCCCTTGACAGAGGATGCTACTGAGCCCACGCATTAAACTGCCGTTGCCCCGCGCCTGCCAAAGAGGCGCAGGACACAACCGCAAGGCGACTGGGCTGTGGCCGTGCCACTTGTTCGCCCCGGTCGTGTGCAGCGGCAAAGCGACCACGTCTGGGGGGACACATCATTCATGCCATTGCCTAATGAGCTAGTTACTGATGACGCAGACGAAAGCGACCTGATTGCGGATGCACGGGACGCCATAATCGCGGGGCAACTCGACTCTGACGGGGAACTTCGTGACGAAGTTGCGGAAAACCCTTTGCCAGCACCACTCACACGCCGCGAGATACACGAGGAACAGCGTGTTGACGAGTTTTGCCAATCCGTGCTCAGCACCCAGGTCGTTCGCAAGAACAGTCAGTTCTTCAAGAACGACGACGGGCTTCTGTGTCGTTCGCACCCTCGCGAGCGTCATCTTACCCAGATTTTCCTGCCAGCTTCTTTACGCCATCGTTTCCTGCGCCTTGAACATTATCATAAGCTAGCGGGACATCCTGGGCAGAATCGCCTTCCCAACCGGTTGCGGCGTCCGTATTACTGGCCTCAAATGTCAGCCGATTCGATTAAGACTGTCCGCAAGTGCACTTCGTGCACGAAGAACCGCATCCAGTTGCTAAAGCAGTTGAGCAAGATGAAACTGTTCCCGGCTGATCATCCGTTGGAAACTGTGGCCATCGATATCCACGGTCCTCTTCCTAAGTCCAATTCAGGTTTCCTTTTCATCCTCGTGATCACGGATCGGTTTTCCGAGATGACGCAAGTCGTACCCTTAAAGTGGATCAAGACGTCGGACGTCGCGGTCGCCTTTGTCAACGAAGGGCTTTCAAATACGGCCCTCCCCAAACATTGGTTTCTGACAACGGCTCCCAGTTCTTCTCTGCCTTCTTCCAACGGGTTTGTCAACTTCTTGAGGTCCAAAACGTCTACAACAAAACGTACTATCCGCAAACCAACTGCCAAGCGGAACTCTTCAAAAGGTCGTTGACTACTATGTTGCGTTTATACCTTTCGGATCACCTGGCGGAATGGTTTGATTACGCGCGGAAGTTGTGCTATGCGTACAAAAAAAGCCATCCATCGCACCATCCAGACGACGCCCTTTGACCTTGTCCTCTCGCGCCTTCCACCTTATTTCACAATAAAAACCAGCCACGCCGGTCTAAACGTCATTTGCACCCGACGTTTGACCGAGCGAACTGTGTGATGCGGCTGCGGGTGGCAGTTGGCAAAGCAAAAGAGAGTCTGACACGGGCCCAACAGAAGTACTAGGTGGATTTCGACAGACGCCTTCGACGGGTCCGCACGCTCACGGTGAACGACTCGGCATATCTTGACACCAAAGATGGCGCCAAGAAGAGGGACAAGCATTCTCTTCTCATCAGGTTAGCGGCGCATTCCGCGCCCTCGCATTCAATTAGGAAGATAAAACCGCCGTAATTCAACGCGGCGATGTTACGGAACGCGTTAGCATGAACTGCCTCACCCGTGCCACTGCTCATGCGCCCGTTGTCCGTCCTACGTACGAGACCTACCATGCGGCAACTCCGCACTATGTGGCGGCCAAAAACCTGAAAGGTAAATCTTGGTTCTTCCAGAGTATCTTGGATCACCGCACCTTGGAAGATGGGTCCACGGAATTCAAATTTTTCCGGGATGGTTATCCCGCATCATGGGCCTTTCGCGAAGATGTTCCAGAGAAATATATCCCTCGTTACTTTGCCCGCCTTGCTGCCGCGGGTCAGCAGTCTGCCTCACGCGGTAATGTGTCGCTCGTAACACAGCAAGTCAGCAACTACCCACGGTATCAGAATAATGGGCACCGCCTTGTTAAAGGGACCGTTCAACTCCTCCTCTCATTGTGGGAAAATCCCCCCTCCTGGATGCTTCGTTCTTACGTCTCCAACCGCGAATACCTGGCTTATCTCAACCGTCACACTCACGACCGCCTCACTGCCTGCTTCGGTCCTCCGTCCTCACCCTGCTCGTTCTGACGCTCCGGCCGAGTCGTCTGGTCTTGAATTGGGGGCGGTGTAAAAGGCCGCGGACATATTTAGATCGTCAGTTCTGTGCCGTCATCCCCGGTTTCTCTTTCAGACCTTTTCCCCTTTTTCCCTTTCCATCTATCTTTCCCTATTTCCCAACCTACACAGAGGATTTTCGAGCATAAGAGTCGCGCCTTCAGCGCGACGTATCTTCAAAGCATCGTGTTTTTGACTGACGAAGTAAAACCTATGATTCATCAAATCATCAAGGAGTGCTTCATCAGTCATGAAGAAAGATTAGTCCGGGACGCTCGGAAGTCGCGCCTCGAGGCGCGAAGTGGGCAACATAGGTTCCAAGAGGTGGTATGTCGGGCACGCGCACCTATCGG
>JAVCKV010155584.1:0-18206 GCA_032274145.1 Herpochondria borealis | reverse complement strand
AATTGCAATTTTTTTACCTTTTAGGTCACCGCGCAAGCCTGCCGCTTTGACATCATCGCTGTGCCGGAAAAATTCTTGGAGGGCGAATTGGACGCCGCGGCCTGTGGCTTCGGTCCGGCCCATAATGCCGCCCAGATGCACTGGCTTACCCGTGACGCAAGCAATGGCGTCGATATTCTCATTGTGTAACCGGCGGTATTCATCCGCCATCCACGCCATTTAGCGTTCACCCGTACCCATATCAGGCGCAGGTACGTTCTGAGAGGGGTTGATCAGGTCGCGCTTGATCAACTCATATGCGAACCGGCGGGTGATCTGTTCCAGCTCGTGCGGTTCCCATTCGCGCGGGTCGATACATAGCCCGCCTTTAGATCCACCAAACGGCGCTTCGACCAAAGCGCATTTGTAAGTCATCAAAGCAGCAAGCGCCTCAACTTCGTCCTGATGGACGTTGATCGCGTAACGAATTCCGCCCTTCACAGGTTCCATATGTTCCGAATGAACAGAGCGATAACCCGTAAACGTGTGGATATCGCCACGTAAGCGGACACCGAAGCGGACCACATAGGTCGCATTACATACGCGGATCTTTTCTTCCAAACCGGGGCTGAGTTCCATCAGGGCCACGGCGCGGTTGAACATAATATCGACCGACTCGCGGAAGCTTGGCTCTACTGTGGATGCATCTTTGGGTGACATGTCGCCTGTCCTTTGTTGTGACGCAGGGCACCACGCGCCTGCGGTTTACACGCACCCCTAGACTAAACGCGATTCGTCCAAGATGCCTAATTTTTAAACACTTCCCGTCAAATGAGACGAAAACACTTTAGGGTTGGTTACCGCGAACCAAACAAATGGCACATTCAGGCCAAAACGGTGAACAGTCCTGCTGTTCCGCTAAAATTGTCCGCTTTTTGGCACTTTGACCTAGGGGCAAAACCTCATTCTGGCCTCATTTCCGTCCCAGCTGGATGTTCTAAACGGCCTCGGTGATTTGCGTTTGGCGGACCGATACGGGTTTGCGGCGTTCTTGACCGAGTAAATAGGAAAAGCGTCATGATTGGCACCAAACAACTGTTAAAAGCACGCGCGCTGGCAAAAGTCGGCACATTTGCACGAACGTTCCGCAAGGAAGAAGACGGCGTCATGATCGCCTTTTCGCTGTTCATTCTGCTTCTCATGCTCATCGTAGGTGGCATGGCCGTCGACTTTATGCGTCTAGAGGCGCGTCGCTCTTTGATCCAAGGGACTCCCCCGCTTCACAGTACTCTGTATCATGGTAATGTATCACGTTATGGAACATCATTGGACAACTTGTTATCCAATGGTATGCGACGTCTGGTTGCTTCGCTTCACATTGTTTACAAGGCGCAGTTGCGTTCTCTTCCGATTGAAAAATGAGCCTCACTGAAATTGTGGCGCAACGGCTGCTGACGTTCGTAGGATTGTACCAATTCCTACAGTATGTAGAATTGGCATCTCACAGAAGTGTCTGCAAGGAACTCAACGCTTGTGCACTCTCACAATGATGGACCGCATCAATCGGCAAGCTTGTGTGCACCGAGTCGAGTTCGTATCGCTAACAACATGTTTCGATGCGACAACTCGCACTTTTCACGACCCCATTTCAACGACAAGCAAGAAGGCAGAAACAGCAGCAAACTACCATGACGACCAACACTTACGAAGAACAATTGCACCAGTTGATTGTCATGGGATACGAACCTGAAATGGCGAAGAATGCTTTGGAGGCTGCTGGCGGAGATGTAGAGATGGCTGTGGAGATCCTTCAGGCTGACGAATCGCAACGCGCGAGCAACGAGACGCAACGCACCAGCAACATGTCCCCCCGCACAGGAACTATCCCAACAGCACCTCCTGCACCTCCCCGTCCTGGACCCCACGGTGCATCCATGGGAGGAATGCCCAACTTTCAGGGCAATACTGCCAAGGAAGTCGTCAAGCATTGGCAGAGCCAGTTGAGTCCTGAAGTCAGGGCGTCTGCCAAGTCAGCTGGCAAGACAGCCAAATCTGCCTGGTCCACGGCCGTGACCAAGATCAAGCAAGTTGACGACAAGTATCAGCTTAGTGCAGGCGCCAAGGATGCCATTAAGCAGTGTGACACAAAGATGAAGTCCTTTGATGAGAAACATGAGTGGTCGAAAAAGACCAACAAGGCAGCGAGTCAAGCTGGTGCTGCCATCAAGTCCATTGATGAAAAGCACGAGGTATCGAAAAGGACCAACAAGGCAGCGGTTCAAGCCGGGGCTGCCTTCAGCAGGACCGTGGATTCCGCCAAGAAGAGTTATGCGGAACAGCGACAAGACGAGGAACCCAAAATCTTGAGTTAAGGCAAACGATGACAAGAAACACTGAAGCTTGCAAAATTAGGTACTTGATGCCTAATGAAATAATTACCCGCTCGCTTACGGTCTCTCAACGCGAAAGTGACTTGCAAACCAAACTTCTCAGACAGATTCTAAAGGTGTGTATAAAAATCTATCTGTTGTCAACCAAACATAATTGAAGCTTTATAGAGAGGTCTGTATCGACTACACTTTGGGCAATGGACCTCTTTTTACCCAGCGTTTTGTGGACATTCGAAGCCATCGCTACTCTGAGAGCAGTCACAGTCAATATCGTCACAATCAATCACAATGGTAGGCACAATACCAAAACCATTAGAACAGCCCTCGGCAAGAATGCTCCCCGAAAGGTTGTTGTCATTCATCCTTATAGTAGACAAAGGCCTGATCGTGTTCGCCAAGACATCTGCCGGGTTGAAATCGACTTCGAAGCACCGGGAAAAAGTCACCTGTCCAATTTCAGTTGGAAGAGTTCTCTCGAAGAAATTGTCACTAAGATACATACATTCGAGTAGGGTCAACAATCCAGTCTCGTTTGGGATGGATCCCTCTAAGGAGTTGTCAGAAATATGCAAGTGGCGAAGGCCCGTACAGAAACTGACTTAATGAGCTTTGGAGTGTCGTTCTTGACAGAAACTGAATATATTCAAATTTCAAATTCGGCACTCCAAAACTAGATTTTCTTGGAAGCTTGCTTTCACATTGATCATTGAGATCCTCGGGTGATCAGGTATCCATAAGTATAGCTTGGCATTGTAACTGGCGTCGCTATGTCTATTCATACGCAACTTGAGAGCGCTGCGATACGTGGAGACGTGATCACTACTCGTCGGCTGCTTCACGAAGAAGGCGTGGATGTGAACACAAAGTTGTCGTTCGGCACTGCACTGCATCGTGCAGTTTATCGGAATCACTCTGAACTCATCCAGTTTCTGTTAAAGAGCGGCGCAGACGTGAACACCAAAGATTGTTACGGCAGAACGCCGCTTTGTCACAGTCTTGGTAGCCAGCGTGCTGAGCTCAAAACTATTCAGCTCTTAGTCGGCCACAATGCCGATGTCACTGCAAGCGATGATAAAGGAAAAACCGCGCTTCACTTTGCTCTTGTACGTGGCGCAGGTCATGAAGTTGTTAGAGTATTGCTTGCTCACAATGCCGATGTCACTGTATGCGATGAGGACGGCTACGCGGCACTTCGAGTGGCTATTGGAGCTGGTTCAAGTCTTGACGTTGTACAGCTATTGATCGATCACAAGGCCGATATCAACACACCCAATAGCTATGGTATGACGCCTCTTCACGATGCCCTCCGAACTGGATCTAGTGTTGAAATTGTTCAGTTGTTGATAAATCACAATGCTGATGTCAACGCGATTGCAAAAGGTGGCGAAACTGGACTTCACTTTGCCGTTGAGGCGGGTGCCGACCTCGAAGTAGTCCAGTTACTTATCGACCACGACGTGGATGTCAACGGGGTTGTTGCTTTTGACAAAACACCACTCCACCTTCTTGCGGAAAGAGAAGTTCTCAGATCATAAGAGGCGTCTACAAGCGTTTCTGTTCTGAAGCTTCTACTCTCCCAGAACGCAAATATTCATGCGAAAGATATTTACTTGCAAACACCTCTGCACGAATTTGTTAGAAGCGACAACACGGAAGCTGTCGAGGCACTCTTCATTCACCTTGGGTTGGCGAATCAGGATGGACAGGCCGGTGTGGTTGAAGCGGTTCTGCTCTGCACTGAAAATTCCCGAGGCCGTCTACCAATTCATTATGTGCGGAGCTCTGCTATGGCAAAGATTTTGTTGGAACAGCGCGTAACAGCGGACACCCAGCTCCCACAGCTATGCCATGTCATGTTGACTGCGAAAGATTGTGCAGGCCAAACTGTTTTTGATATCGCACGGCGACCTCTTTTTCCAAATGCACTGGTTGAATATCTTGCTTCGTACAGAGATTTGCCTCTCATGGTTTCCGCAGCCGCACCACTTACTCACCGTGACAAGAGACAGCGTTGCTGTCACGAGGATAACGTGGCGGTGCACATCAATCCAATGCTCAACGAGTTCCACCAATGCGCTATTGCAATACCAGTGATTGCACACCATTGGTGGATACCACCGAAGCAAAATCGCACTACAACTGCAGGGTCAGTCACAGAAGACGACGACAATACACAACAGTTCTTGTTACCAGTTGAACTGAAGTTCACAATTATGAGCTACTTGTCGGTGGTTGACGCTGTGAAGATCCAAGCAACAAGCACGTAGAGAGAAAGAGTATAATAATCTCGATTAGAAGCTACTACCGTGAAGCCCAACCACACCAAGCACCTTCCTAGAATAGAAGAAGACGAAACAGTACACTGACTGTCTTTGGTAGTGGAAAATTATCGATCTGTCAACTCCTCATACATGGCGCATGTGGGAAATGTTGCCACAATGGCATAAATACTCGAAGAACGTCAAATAAGAGTCCAGCAGTGTTGCCCTTCTGCTGATGATGACTGGTGGTGCAGTCGAAACTCTCGTGGTGCGGCACTCTCTTGTTCGTGATGCTGAAGTCACCTAGTAGTGATGCTTCAATAGTTGCAAGTATTGCAAACCTCTCGTTCTTGTTCTACTGGCATAGGAACTCAGATTGCAACTCTTCGACGACCGAGGAAGCAGCTTGCGCGCGCTCGCTCGCTTCCACACGGCGCGATGGGATTCGATGAGTGGGATGGGACGGCTACAAATTTAAGGCTTATCCCGAGTTTGAGTCGAATGTTCTTACTGACTTGTAGCGTATGTCTTACTGTGGTTCAAAATCTGGTGGTCGAATTGATTACGCACCTGGGAGCTTTCCGGCACACAGGACATCTAAACAAAGTACGTTTATACAGGTACTCACGTGCGAGTGCGCAGTAGTAGTATGCTCTGTTGCTCCTCCGTGGCTCGATGGAAGCAAGGTGTCGTTCTGATTATGCTCGTGACTCTTCTTATAAGCTGATAAGGACTCACTTGCAGCACGACGCGCTGCTCGACTGACAAGATTATTCTAACTGTCGGCGCATCAACCATTGCATACTCGCGTGTACTCACTCACTCACTCACTCATTTGCCACCTTCGGTCGATGATTGCGTAGGAGTAGTTTCGTTCTGTATTACTCTCGCACTGTCTTGTCGACTGACATTAATGGCACTGTCTTGTCGACTCTGTCCACCCAACATTCTCACCGTGTGTACTAATAATGTCACGCGCGATCGATTGTACACGCCAGCACCATTGTCTTCTTTATGTGATGCTGATTTGAATCGTGTCCACTTGAAGGCTTCCTTGAGCGATTGCCACCGCGTCAAACCATGCGTCCGACGCAACTTCAAATAGTGCGGTCGTCTGTAAATCAAAACATTCCAAAAGCCTTGCATCGAAATGGATAACGTATGCAAGAGCAATATTGTCCAGGAGGAAGTGCCTCCCGCTTGTAAGAGTCGATTGACGGTGGCAAAGATGTAGGTAAAGCAAAAGGCAAGGCAGTATAGCAACGCCTGTGTTCCAACCTGTTTGGTGCGCGGTAGACTGACTCTGCCCTGTGAATTGGCTTGACTGAGGCGACGACGGAATTTGTTTCGAATGCCTTTCTGCTCTACCTCTTCTTCTTCCAGATCTTCTTCATCCTCCTCCTCCTCTTCTAGTACTATTATGTCATCATCATCATCATCGTCAATTTCTTCTTCCTCCCCCTCCTCTTCATGAATGGGTGACACTGGATCTTCCGTGTTAAGTATCGTCTCCGGTTCGTCCCGCTTCTTCTCTTCGTCGGTCGGTGGCGAGAACGCTATACTCGTGAAACCATCCAATGACCTCTTCTCCTTGCTCGAACTCTCTTCCTTTGGTATCATCGCCTCGTTGTCTTCTACATTTTTTGGTGCTTGCGATAATGCGAGCGATGTAAATCCATCATAAGACTTGTCAGTATCTCGTTGTTGCTGTTTGCTTGCTGCTGCTGCTTTCGCATTCGGTGTCACGCTCGCCATGGCAGTCGCACCAGTAGCATTGTACGCCTGCCGCATGTGTCTGCCTATATTCCAACCTGCCGCCTTTTTCTCCATTTTACGTACCACGGAAAAGACAATCAAAAGACATATAAACTGAATCGCAAAACAAAACCAGACTATGTTCAACAAAACGCGAATGAGAAACAGGATTGATTGATGAGGAAAGAGTGATGATGAGAGGTGAGTGAGTAAGAGAGTGATGAGAGGTGAGTGAGTAAGGAATTGATCACGCGACGCGCGCATACGCGAAAAGTAGTACATCAACCAACTCTCATCCATCTCCCTTTTCTTTCTCTCTCTTCTCTTGCTTCCTTTGCTGTGCTTACCTGGAGCCATGAAGAATAACCATCGTATAATATACAGAAAATCTGGATTAAACTTCTCACAATACTCTGGAGAGGCCTTCGGCTCATCCCCCAAACAGTCTGGATCGGTCGCAATCCAACACCACAATGTCGCATTGTGCAACCAATTGTTGGCTGCTGCTGTAATGGCTAGAATGAATCCAAACGATAATGGATAGATGTGGAGCGCCCATTCATGTTTGCGCAATCGTCGTTCGGGAATATTGTACTTGATCACCAGTAAATAGAATATCGAAAGGACGGCATTGTACGAAAAGAGTGCTCCACTCCCCAGTTGCGTCACGAATCCCTGAAAGGCACATGTGGCGTGGTTGCCCCGGGCTTGCCACGGACCGGGGGGCACCATGAGCCAGGAGGAGGCAAAGAAAGTGATGCTGGATTCGAGAATATCAAAGACGGCAAACATAAAGATGATGCGATGATACACCATTTGCCGCTTTTCTCGATCTGTCAAGACTTCGAAAAAGATCCATAAGGAGCCCATTAACGAGAGAGATGCGCCCACTTTGGGGGTGACGGCGAGGGCCAATTCTCGATTGATCATGGTGGAAGTGGAGGAAGGTGGGAGGTTGACTTCCATAATAAGAACACACGGGAGCTGAGATACACCTGGTTCTTGCTGCTGCCGCTAAAAGAGACGCTAGAATATTGTATGCAGCGTTGCTCGCTGCAGTTTCTAAATGGACTTCCGTTCCCATAATATTCGTTTCTCCGTCAATTGGGAGGATAAGATAATGGGTATCGTGATTGGCGTCTTCAAATTCTCCGTGTCTTTGAAAGGAGACCTTCTACCTGTCGCTGCAGTAAGACAATAATATGTTGTCCTTTTCACGTACTGCTGAACCAAGCTGATCCCGTAGGGCAATTGTAGGCACGTACACTGCCATCTAAAAAATTGAAAGTGCGTCAGTCGGTCAAATTTTCAAATGTCACGCCAATGTCACTAGAGTATGAGATTTAGAGTGTAGGCTTCCGAATTGATCATAGTAGATCGTAGTATCGGTACACTAGATCAGACCACGGCTCACAACGAAAGAGACGAAGGCAGCGACGTGGCGTGCAAACTAGGGTGTCAGAGGGATAGAAGGATCAAAATGTCAAACTATTCTTTTAGCTACCTCGCCACCTCTTCGTTAGCTCATAAACTGCACAGTGCTACCGTGGCACTGGTGTACTGCTCACTGGATCAATGGATGAATATTATAATTGAGACGAGCAACCAATAACGAAAAGCGACCATGGGCTTCGAGGAACAATAATATCAACTGTTCTTTACCACTTGTACTGCTTACTTCAACTAACAAGTGGCCCCTGCCTGCTTCAACTCAGGCAGTGACCATATTCGAGACCACTAGGAAGCCCGCGTTACTGATTTTGGCTGGATTGGAGTGTCGTATCACAATTTTAAAGTGAGGGACGACATCGTGAAAGTAGGCCGGCAATACCGGTACTAGCAAAGAACTTCCAAGATGCCCAGGTCGTGGACTACTATAGACTAGTTAGACAAGACTATTCTACGTACTGGTCTGATCGCTTCTCCGCACCAAACAGCCACCAGGTGCGTTATACATGCCCACAAATACATCAATTGCTTATAATTACTTACGGCATACGTAGTGCGTACGACAATTATCATTTG
Source organism: Herpochondria borealis (assembly GCA_032274145.1). Classification (NCBI taxonomy): domain Eukaryota; phylum Rhodophyta; class Florideophyceae; order Ceramiales; family Ceramiaceae; genus Herpochondria; species Herpochondria borealis. The sequence continues at coordinate 9,796 of JAVCKV010155584.1, read as the reverse complement.
TAGTGCTTGTGTACCCTGTCGTGCGTTGCGTGCGTTGCGTGTCCACCATCACTACATTACTGTAGCACGAACAGCCAACAGCGCATTCTTCGTTGGATTGCTTGATCATTGTAGTTGCTTACCGCCGCTTTGTTCTCTCATGGCCCACCGTTCCTTGGTTGGTTGTTAGCTCATACTAAGCGACCTCCTTGATGGATGCAGTATCCAACCAGGAGTGAGTATAGATACTCATCACAATTTGGAGAGTGAGCCACCCGAGTACATTTCGTCTAACCTTCAGGCCCCATATGCTCACATTTACATCAATTGCTTAAGGCATACTTCAACTCAATTGGTACGTACGGCAAGTGTCAATTGTGGCTGGATATTGATGTATCCTCGTGCCGTTTGCTGGCCGATGGAGCACTTGGGAAAGTACAGCGCATTCGTTGGGTTAGTTGTAACCACTACAGCGTAGTCCACTGCTGCGGGACTCGTTGTTAGATGTGCCCAACCAGAAGCGTGTATCTAACAACTACTAGGCGAAATTGTTAGTTCATATTTTGCGTCCTTTACAACACCGCTAGGTAGGAGGTAGCTAATCACAATGGCATAGTCTCACTACCCCATACTCGTCTGGAAACAATATAAGCAAACTGCCACATCGTCAAGGAGAAGCGCCATGGGACTGCTGTTGCTCCCCTTGACTCACATTTCCACGACATTCCGTCCCGCGCATGTAGTGGGTTCCGACATCTACTGCCATCTCCATGGTTTCACGAAGTGATCCCGAGGACTAATAGTGCTAGTACTTCGTGTCGCGTCTGTCTTCTTCTTTCGCTCCCGTTCCAAAGTCCGGCGAAATTTTCTATTCACCTGTAAATTCCACCAACCGATGTTGCGCCAACGAACTCTTGTGGTGCACTATCGAATGCAGTCCCAAATATCCAAAGTACCGCATGATCAGTATGGCGCGCAGTTGCTAGAGTGCGTGGAAACAAGAAAGAGCGGAACGGCACGACTGATGGGCATCGTGGGCACGGTGTTTCGCCAAAGGGCACGAGAAAGCGACCTTGACGATCACAGGCCTTTCGGGGCGATTGTGGTGCTTGTTTCAATGAAAAGCAGCAGCAGCGGGGCTGTTCTTTTCTCGTCGACTGTCTTTTGGCGTGTAGACTTGAGCATCAGATTCATCCGCCAGGACATTTTACAGTACAAGCATGGCGTACAAGCTATTGGCAAAATGTTGAGATTGAAGGGAACGGAAAGACACCACATTGTGTTCCTTGGGTTCGTTCTGATTCTTGAACGCTAGTAGGCTCGTTGGATGCTTCATCGGTATCCTTGTCGCACCGCTCTTCAATCTGTTGATCCAACGCGACTTCACAAAATGCATAATCTCTGCCACTCTGCCGCATTTTTTTTCAAATTGGGGGCATTGGGCAGGTTTCCGCGTGCTAAAATGGCGAGCGAACAAAAAGAGCGGTTCCACTTCTCCCTGCAGGGGCGCGGAAACCCAATGATGTCAGTTTCGCAAATAGCGCCAACTACTCGGAGGTCGATACGACAGAAAGTGGCAAACAGGACGCCATTGGCAGGCAGCGTGCAGTTTCGAAAAAGGGTACATTCTCGGCACGAAGTTTGTTGCGTCGGAGTGGGTTCGTGGCGAGTATTATTGACCAGGAGAGAGCATCGTTGGCGGCAGTAATGATTGCGTCATTGTTATTGTTCCTTTTATCTTGATGCAAGCAACATCGCTCTCTTCGTTTGGTCTTCTGAGTGATGGCATACGTTTGTGTGCGATATGCGCGTGTTATTTTGGTTCATGTAGCAGTCCCACACAAGAATTGCCACTTACGTTGGGACCAAGTCGTTTTGCGTCTCTTGTGAAACATGCTTCAGTAGATCTAAGGAGGTGTGACTGTGAGTTTTGCCTCCCACTTTGTGATGGGACTGATACTACTCTCGCAGATACAGTATGGTCAAGTGGTTCCCTTCTCAGTGGATCACAATGAATGATCGCCGGGAAGGTGCTTGGACTGACTCGGAGGGTATGGGAAGAGGACTATTTCGTTGGTTCTCAGTGCTCCTCTATGGCTTTCACGACGAGAGTTGAGCAGGCCGTTTCCCACCTATACCTCCGAAACACTCAGACATTCTGTAGTGTCGCAATAAGTATAGCATTTACCGCGCTGCTTTCTCTTGCAGGGTCGAATAAATACAAGGACGATAAATCATATGAGCTTCGCGCCCGGCAACTGCTACCCACAGAGGATGGGTTACATGGGGATATATCGTGCGTGCTGTAGAGGAGGTGCTCCTGATTCCAGGGGTAGCTGCATATAATGTTTATGCCCACATCTGCATACACTATGGTCGAAACCGTGTATCTACGTACCTACTCATATGTTGTTGGTATGCTATATCTCGTTTCACAGAATGGGCTGCAGTACTAGGCGCGGTGTGGGATGCCTCTTCTTCGTACTTCTCTTTTTGGCTTGTCGACCTTGCTCGCCTATCGACTGAGGGATCTGAATCGGACTGTTGCTGGAACGATGGAATGCGGTCTTACGATGCACACAGGTAGTTCCATCTTGTGACACTGGGAAGGATTCGGGTGAAGTGCTTTGGTACGATACTAAAACTGGGCTTGTCATTCCCAGCCTATAGTGTGTTGGTATCCAACTGAGTATTTTCTCATTTTTAAAAGAAGAGGAACACCGACGCTACGAAACCTGACTGCCTCCGAATTCAACAACACCCCCAACAATTCTTTGCTGTTGATTCGTTGAACAAACTTTCATCATTTGCTCAGTTGTCCACCGAGCCACCGCAATCGCTCCCCAGTCTTCTTTATTTGAACGTACTGCTCGCGAAAAGTAGCCTTCCGACTCCGAATGCCGGCCCATGTCTGCGGCCACAAATCCAGCGTCAACGTTGGCCAACGCTCCCACGAAAGGAGGCTTCTGTTTGGTAAAGAATTTAAGGTCGCGTTCGAATCTATCCAACAATGCGTCGTCGTGTTCTTGTTCCCGGTTTCGCTTCATCTTCCACGCCACGATAGCCTCTTTGAGCTCAAGGTGTCGTAAGAAGATTGCAGAGTTGGGGTTTCCTGTGGCTGTGCTACGCTGAAGGGTTCTCTTCATTTTGCGCGCCTTCTTCCAATTCGCGTGATTCCCCGAATCCATGTACTGTTCGTAGTTGGAGCATCCTGCGCCCCAGCACCATACGGCATGTGGAAAGGAATAGTACACCGCCTTTCCCACCGCAGACGCAGACATCTCGTCAAACAATGCAGCTGCCACGTCATACTGCCCCATCAGGCAGTTCAAAATAGCCTTCATCATCATTGCACATACAATCATGCCCATATTGTTGGACATCTCAGCCTCCCTGAGGTACTCTTCGTACTCCATGAACTCGCCTCTCATGGAGCAGAGAACACTCCAGTCCGTATTGTCACCGAGCAGGTTGGCGAGGAACTGCATAATCGGACGCATCCAAATCAATAGATCACGCTGGCCCAACTTCATGATTCGATCAAATTGCTCCTGTGCAGACACTTCCAAATCTTCGAGGTTTGAACCCATGACCGCAGCCATGGCGAAAGAGTAGGAAATGTATACGGTACCAAGGATAACATCGCCTCTTTCTAAGCTACTTGTTGCAGATTCAAACAAGGGATCTCGGAGGTCACACAGCGGTTGTTTCGAATGCAGTAGATCCGAATAAACAACGCCCATCGTTGAGCAGTCGGCTTCCCTGGACTTATTGCTTTCTAACAGTTTCAATGCAAGTTTGCCCAAGCTATAGGCTCGATCAACGTTCCCTGTAGTAATTCGTACGGCAACTCCAAAAATTGCGAGTGCGGTTGTCGAATAGGTCGACCGACCATGCTTCAAGGTCAAATCCATGGCCAGGAGAGCTGCGTATATCCCTGTCTCTTGGTCGTCCATCAGCAAGGAGTACAAGGAAATGTGCATGAGCAATCGAACTGCCACGGCTTGTGAGCCATTCTGAGCCATAGGCATCCCCAGAATTTCCGCGTCGGTCTTGCATGCCATGAGGATATTAACCTGTAAGAACTTGCAGACAAGATGTCGCATGGACACCTTCCTTGGCATCTTCACCTTCAGCTCTGCAAGAGAGAGAATTGCGTTCTTGACCGACACTTCTATTTCGTTCTGAGCTGTGTGACACTCGATTTCAATCAGCAGAATACTTGCCAACCTTTCGCTTGTGTTGGCGCGAAGAATCGCTTCCCTTGTTGCCTCTCTACAGGCTTCGAAATTTCCAACAAGGAGCTCCATCTTTGCCAGCGCCTTCGTCATCTCGAAAGTCAAGTAGAAGAGCTCGCTAGACCATTTGCTCTCTTCATCCAACAAACCAATCCCGCCCCGTAACAGATGCACAGCCTTGTCGAAAGCTGACACTTGCTGGCAGTATCTTGCTGCTCTTAGGTCAATTCGAGCTAACTTGACTCGCTGCTCGTTGTTATGCGCGAAGTCAGGAGCGCTGTGGAGATGGACAGCTGCCAGGTATATTGCACTTTCGTCCGCTTCTTGAGCCAGGTACACTTCTCCGATGATGAGATGTAGGCGTTCTCGAGCAGTCTTGACTTTGAGTTCTTGGAATGCCGCTTGCAGACGATCATGGGTAAACTGGTAGCCCTCGCTCGTTTTCTCAATAAAGCCAGCTATGACCGCTCGCTGAAGTCTCGTGTGCAACCGTCCACTGAGTGCTACAGCAGCAGGGTCTTCCTTGACGGCACCAACTAACGCCCGCGAAACCTCACCCAGAATCGCTTCACTGAAGGAATATCCCAGCATCGATGCGGTGACCAGTACCGCTCGAACATCGCTCGTAAGTCCGTGGATTCGCTGCGCCAGCAACTCGGCTGTATCATCCGAGATCATGATGCTTTTTCGAATCTTGTCCACGTCCACCATCCACGCATCACTCTCCTTGTTTAAAACTGCCAGCTCTTCGGTCTCAATAACCTCAAGTAATACGTGCACGAAAAATGGGTTACCATTCGTCCTATGAAACACCAATTTGCTCAGCTCACCAACATCACCCGATACAGGCTTAACGAAATGCGTGGAAACAATCTTGTCGACATCAGATGCCGTTAAATTGTTCAACTTTATGTCAATCATGGCTTGTTGTCCAGGTTGGAGTGCTGTCTCATCGTCGTCGCGATAAGCGAATACAAACAGTACATTGTGAATATCTTGATCGTTGACGAACGTATCCACCAACTTCTTCGAGCCCTCATCCATCCATTGTATGTCATCAATGAAGAGTATCAAGGTTTTGGGATCATCATTATTGCTCGCAGTCATGGCGCGAAGAAACGCCTTGCAGGCAATCTTGAACCTTGCAGAGCTTAAAACCTCCTCCTCGTTGTTGATTTCTGATGCATTGCTCTCAGATCCCGAAGTTAGAGAGATCTTCTTGCTCTCTGGAGACCCTAATGCTAGATCCTCCCTGCTCAAGAATGGGGCAAGATTGATTGCTCCTCTGAGCAAGTGACGATTCGAACCAAGATCCGCTCGTATCTGACATAGTCTCTTGCGATTAAAGTCCTTGGATTGAACCACAAGATCGACAAGATCGGAAAACGCAGTCATGATGGCCGAGTAAGGCTCTTGCATCTCAGAATCTTGAAAGAACTTTCCAGAACAAAAGTATCCATGCGATTCAAGCATCACTTGTGCTCGAAGGGTCTCCACAACCAGCGCAGTCTTTCCAAACCCAGAACCGCCATGAACAGTCACAACCTGGGAACACCCCGTCTCCTTGACTTGCTCGTAAGCTTGTAACAGAGTTTGCTGCTCCTCATCCCGTCCATAGAGCACTCTGCTGGAGGTTTGTCGATCGAGAGCAAGCCCTGCCGTCTGATCTGCCAAGAACGCTGCTGAATCATCGGTAATGGAGCTGAGATTGTCACCTCCCGCACCCTTCATTATTGTTCTCGGTTCTACTTCTTCTCTCTACTGTAGAGTAGCTTGACGGCTCCTACTTATTATAGATCTTTCTTGTAAATGAGAAGTGCAGATGCTGTACATGCAATCAGATCATGTTAGATCATCAGACAATATGAATAAAATGAAGCACATTTCTTTGCAAATCGCTTGGGCTCCATTTTGACTATGGTATTTATCAATCAAAATGACTTTCAAAAAGACGGGATGTCGTACATAGAGAAACCATTGATTGGACGCATGCCTTCCAGACTATTCCATCCCCGAATATGCTCAATAGAGACATAAATCTATGTCTTTGAGGATCCCCTTGATTGTTCCGAAAGTACGGAGAAATAGCCCCGAAGATCGAGTCATCTTTCGCAAAAGGTGGTCGTTATTCTCGTGCATAAGTATTGACAGGAGGTCATTATTCTCGTGCATATTGACATCCTGCGAACCGCTGCGAATAATACGAAGTGCTCACAAAGAAGCAAGCCCTCACGATGGCGACTGCGATGATGGGAAAGATTGATGAAGAAGCACAGCTCCTCTTGGTCGACGAATGTGATCTGGACAATAGTGATGATGTAAAGGCAGTGCTGACGTCCCTCTATGGCAGTGCTAGCACTACTCCTTCTGCTCCTGTTCCTCTCATGACGACGACTGAACCTAATACTGCGCGACCTCGTAAGTCTCGACAACGACGAAAGAGTTCCCTCCTCAATGAGTCCGTGGCAGACATGTTTGCCGGAACAGGTGGTACCACTGTCGTGCCCAACAAGAAGACTGTCTATCACAATTTCGAGGGCAGCCTCGACCGAGATGATCCCAACTTGCCCCTCTACGCTCGACTCGCGATTCGAGGATCCACAGTGGACATTGACGAGAGAGAGGTCATTAAACGCGCGACATTCATGCTCATTTCCTTGTGTACTCTGGGGGCGGGTACAATGTGGTGCGGCATGTATGTGGCGTTGGGAGAAACAACGGCGGCTATCATGCCCATGCTCTATGTACTGGTACTGGCGTTGGCACTGGTACTCACGTCGTTGACGGCTGGACAATACGAACGATTTGTCTTGATACAGCTTGGACTGTTGTTGATTCTTCCAATGTTGGTACATTTGGAACTTGGAGGACTGCAAGCATCTGGTGGGGTAATGCTCTGGAGCTTTGTGTCGCCGGTAAGTATATACTGACAATTCCCTAATACATTGTGCGGCACTTCTCACAGTGATATCTCACCAACTGTGATCTCTTGTTTACTCAGCTCGGGGCAGCGTTGTTTCGATCATCTTCCGAGTCACTACTATGGTTCAAAGTATATTTAGCGTTTGCCATTACATTGATTGCTGTCGAGTACATTCCACGAGGACCAGGATCCACGACTCTTCCTCCACTCTTTACCTCCTTTTGGCTCATGAACATTGTGGGCGTCATGACGATTATATTCTACGCTGCTTACTTTTTTGCACGCTCGCTCGAGGCGGAACTGGATCGATCGGAAGCATTGCTGGGGTCAATTTTGCCCGATTCGATCGCCCGACGCATCAAGCGAGGAGAGAATCCAATCATGGACACACACAACAAGGTTGGCATTTTGTTCTGTGACGTGGTGGGCTTTACGACTGCAGCATCCACCATGTCGCCTGAAATCATTATTGAGAGCTTTTTAGAAGATTTCTTCTTTGGAATCGACAGGAAGGTTCGAAAGCGACGGCTGACCAAGATCAAAACCATTGGCGATGCGTACATGGTGGCAGGAGGCCTAGAAGAAGAAGGACCTATGGATTATGCTCAACAGTTGCTAGGTTTGGGGTCCGACCTATACGATGTCTTGCAAGAAGTGAATGTTCGAGCGGGTACAAATTTTAGGATTCGCATCGGAATGCATGTCGGACCAGTCATTGCTGGTGTCTTGGGGACACAACAGTTGGCGTACGACGTTTGGGGAGATGCTGTGAATATTGCTTCTCGCATGGAATCTAGTGGGAAACCTCAGTTTATACACTTGAGTGAAAGTGCATATAAAGAGGTCAAGGGAGACCCACTCTTTCAGTTTTCCTGTGCGGGACAAACAGATATCAAGGGAAAGGGAAAGATGTTGACGTACTTTGCAAGGCCACGGAATGCGTTGGAGTTTGAAGAAGAACAACGGCAATGAAGTGATACCAGAGTTAACTCTCCACAACGACCAGTACATGTATCCTTTCTCTAGAGATGACGGCAATCATGTAAGATAGGCCCCAGTCCGGGTTTGCTTGGAAATCAGGGAGGCTTCTTCCAAAGTTAATGCGAACGCAAGGCTGGCAGCGCACATCGATAGGGACACGTTGATCGTCGGGTAGCGAGGACACACGTCTTCTTGGCCCCTCCCATATCAAAAGCACTATCATTCCGTTTTGTCAAGCGGTATCCTTGGTATTCCTATTTCTCGAATACTTTATGTCAATTAAGGGTGGCATCTCCTACTTTGGGTTGTTTCTAGGACGATATGGCTCGGGAATTGCGAAAAGCGTGTCTATGGTGACAATGGGGTGTTATACTGACAAGGTAACAAGCCACAGTGCTTATTTTAGGTTTCTCTGAAAGTTGTGGCAAATCCAAACATTCGCATTTGATCAGTGGATCCATGGACATCTATCTACCTCCAACAGTTATTCTACAGTACAGGTGACGGGCGATTCACATCTATTTGAGGGGTAGAGTTCTTTTCTATTTTCTATTTTTTTTCTGATAATTACAAAATAGCTCGTAGTTGCTTGCGCAGCTTGTTATACAGTAGCTTGGACCATTCCTGTAACCCCAACCCCAACCCCACATATCTCATACAGTAAAAGGCGCCATTTGAAGCAGGCACCAGTCAAATGGTATCGTACGTAAAATAGCGTTTTCTGGGCTTCTGTGTGATATGTTCCGATACTTACCAATACTTGCTGAGCGGGTTTTCGAAAACTACAAAGAGTATCTTGAAGAGCATAATATTGGCCGGACCCTTACGTGATCAACAATTCATTAAGAATGAAAGGGACAAACATAAAACAACTGTGCTCCTCCATCAGGAGCTCTCCATTATGGTTGCTATCATGAAGTACCGGATACTCGTGGGCTTGGTTTTCATGTCGTTCCTATCCTTTGCCACTTTTGACAAGAGATTTTTAAATGTGTGCTACAGTGTTCAACACACTTCCGAGAATTTGAATTCTAGTACCCCCCGAGACTTGAACAACAACGATTCCCGTCCTCCTGAAACAGTTGTCATCGTACCTACACGGTCAAAGAGGACACGTCTCGATAATTTCAAGCTTGTGCTGCAGAGCTTCCGTAATCTCACGGTCTATCCTGACGCGTTGATTTTGTTCGAAGATTGGGATTCCGATTCAGCCTTTTCTCAAACGTTACTGAACTACAGTCTCCCCTTTTCAGCTCAGGTGGTCCCCCGACCTGTAGATGCTTCTCGTGCTGGTGGTGAATACCCTTTTCACTACTATAGCGGCCACCTCAAGACGTTTGTCTGGTGGGCCATCAACACGGCTTTTTCGACCACAATGGCCAAGCAGGTTTGCTACATTGAAGATGATATAGTGATCCATCATGAGTTTTTTCGTTGGGTGAGAGAGGTTAGGGCCAAGGCTCCCCGAAAGGATTACTGGGGAGTTTGGGGCTCAGGTGCTGCTTTCTATTCTCCATTTTGCGTGGACCGATTTGAGTGGAGCTTATTGCTCTACTACTACCAAGATTTCTGTTTCAGCGAGAACGGGGCCTGGGATTTGATTTTGTTCGGCTTGCACCAACATGGCCCTCTGATGGCACAACGACTCGAAAGCGTTGGCAAGATAGCCATGCAC
>JAVCKV010155473.1:0-18209 GCA_032274145.1 Herpochondria borealis | reverse complement strand
AAATATGAACTGCAACCAGAACCCTCAATATTACTATATTCTGTAATATTATGTTATACATATTAACATGATAATAAATTGTTTAGAATTATCCTTATTATTATTACTCGTAGTACTATTCTTACTGCTACTGCTACGAGGGTTTCATGACTTTGACTTCCTCGTTAGTGTCTGGATCGATAATGCGCATGATATTTTTGGGCTGCGGTAGGACCATAAATCTGGAGGGATTGCACGAGGGCTGCTGCAACGAGGCCGCGGCCGTCGCGGTCTGGAACTGAGGTTCCTGCCTTGCGTTGAAGGGCTGCGGCGGCTGTGGCAGCAGTTGTGGGGATGTAGGTGCACCAGACAGGTTGAAGAGCATAGACCTGGGAATCAAAGCAACCTAGTGGGGGTACCTGAAGCCACCCATGGAGAACAAGTGATCGGCAAACTGCGGGGAGGTGGTCATGTTGTTCGAAGAAAAATGAGGATGGGATGGACGATGAAAGCGTTTCTGGTAGAAGAAAGCGCGGTGCAACGAATGACCTGGGTGGGGTGATGGAGACCGGGCAGAGAAAACGATAATGAGGAAGGGTGAAAAACACGGGATAGTACTTGTGCAGAGTGGGTGCGTTGAAAGACAGAAAACAGAAATAGCCGTTGCGTGGCAGAAATGCGGAGGAATCGCTGGTGGCAGAGCTTCTGTCTTGTCGGAGAAGGGGGAAAGGAAGGTTGAGAGCTCGGAAAGGAGGCGGCGGTGGCGACTGCGTACCACGAAGCCTCTGGATTGAGAGGTTTGAGGCGGATTGTGTTGTGAGAGGAAGGTGACGACTTGGTAGGAGGTATATTGGGTTGGGGAAGGGGAATAGAGTGTGGTTTATATCTGTACACTCATCGGCGCCACCAGCACTAGCAACACCGACTGCATGTCCCCGAAGCAGACGGTGTACCACTGTAATGTAGCTGTAAGGGCGCCTATTCAAAAAGTTAAATGGGTTTGAAAGCTGGAGTTCGGAGTGGAGGGGTCAACTTTTTCAGCCACCTTCCAACCCCCTTCCCGTGCGATGGTCTATCCATTCAAAAGCAGGCGCCTGCCGTGTACTGACGGCTCGTGTGAACTGTCTGTTGTTCTCAATGATAAATAATTCAAGCTAAAAAAAAACTAGACCTACAGTTGAAAACATGCGTTCGTCAAACGCCCTGACTGATTCGAAACCGAATACTCTATTAAAAAAACTATGTCCGTATTTCCAGGATCCAGACGACTACCCCGCTCACTTTCTCCGGGTCATGTTCGCCTCAATGAATCCATTCTGTCACAATTTCTTTTTTACGTCTCTTTATTGCAACTGTCTCACGAATTTTCTTCTCATGAACAAAGATCCACGCGGATCGACAAAATCAATCGAAGAAGCCAAGAAGAATTAGTTCTATGGTCTAAATTCTCGTTCTAAATGGACATTCAATGATAAGTCTTCTGTTCCTGCCACATCTAACGTCCTTTAATCTCGCTTTACAATCGCCATTAAGAAAATGGAATCCAGTAGTTCTAATTCAAGGCTCGCCTTGTAATCATGGGTCATCACGACACCGAAAAGAAATTAATCGTGCAAAACATCATGAACGTGCGACAGAAATCCACGAAACCTATCGTTTCCCTAGCCGTAATCCTCAACCTTCGACTTTGGAGTCACGACGTAATTCAAGTATTCATCGAGCCCTTTAAATTCAATTAAAAAATTAAGTTCTCACAGTGAAATGAAGTGGGTTGAGTTACTACGCAAATTCTAGTCGGATATCCGAGATTGACTCAATTCCGGACTAAAAATTGTGGTATTTTTATTTTTTGCCGCTTTACTCTGAAGTTGAGTCAACTCCGAACACCTGACCAAAACATGCGTAACGAGATGCTGACATCACCGACTCCCAAACACCACCCTATCACTATCGCACTATATTACACGTATATTTCCTGCACGCTTGCCTCTTTACCGTACTTTTCCCCGCGTATTTTGCTTCAACCTCCCTCTGAGATGAATTTTTTAACGTAATAATGAATGTATTCAGTCGCATTGCCTTTTTAATGTACAAAAACTCGATTTATGATCTGTTCAGAGGCTACACAATTGTTTTTCAATACTGCACACTGTGTGAGGACGCATAGGCTTGTGCATTAACAGTTGACGGTACCACTGTGCCTGTTGAAGCCGTTCATGATGTGAAGAGGATATTCTACTCGATCCCGAGGCTAAGGAGAGGTTTCTGGTGCACTCGCGCATAGAAATATGAAATAATGTGGGTTGAGTGATTACGCAACTTTTTGCGGATTGTCCAGAGTTGACTCATCTCCAGACGAAGAATTGATTTTTGATTTTTTTCACAAGTTTAAATCAGAGTTGAATCAACCGCGAACATCCGATCTAGAGTTGTGTAACAAAGTGGTTACAGTGATCACGCTCGGTAAAGGGGGGAACGGGGTCACACTATTTGCATCTCTGCAAGTAGGCAAGATTTCCTTTCTCCATATCCCTCGTTCCAAGCAGACAAGAATGCGCATGTCCCTTCAAAACATCAAAGAAACAACACACATTTTCCAAGAGTTCAACGCACAGTATGATGAACGGACGTAGGAGGAAATTAATAACCAAGGATACAACCCAGCGCTCATTTTCATATCCAGGATTCTGGAGTAAAAAGAAGATGCTTCTGTAAATGTCGAGAACGATTTTCTGGACAAGCCGACGCTTCTAGTAGACGGCCGTGACAGGAGGCACATCCTGCTCCGCCTGAACGATGAGGGGATGAGCGTTACACCTGAATCACTGGGAACTGCTAATTAAACCTTCTAAAACACCGGGATAGTTCCCCTGTGCAGATGGATGAAATCCTTAGCATAGGTTCGTACCTTTACGGTCCAGCTCAAAGCGTTTACAAGTAACTGTAAGCAAAGAAGCAAATAAAGTGGTGAATTCTATTCATTCGAGCGCGAAGATACACAAATTGAAGCCGTAGGAGATCACAATCGCCTCTTTTATGCAGATCATCAACTCATTGTATTTTAAGTAGTCCAATAGCGAGTCTTTCAAACGCAAGACGTCGTACTTTTTGGCCGTTATGAAAAAGTCTCAAACGAGCTAAAACATATTCAGGGAATACATATATATGAACTGCCAAATATGGGGCTCACTCACCTGTGTCACAGTTCCGTGCAACGTATTAACCATAAATCCGTTCCGCCCTTGTTGAATTAAATCGAGCAATGTATGCGTACCCCTTTTCATGGATATTTCAATTTGATTTGCAGGGTTTTATACGAGCGGTTCTGGTTTATGTGAAACGCTTTGCGGAATTGTATGGAACACACGGATATGGACTTTCAAGTTTAAGGTAGATGTATTCTGGAATAGGAAGTCAGTAGGGGTCAAGTTACCCGGAGTATACATCTTCAAATATTGCAAGTGCGAAGTTGAAATAGTCCTTGATTTTTTCATGCTGCGACTTTGGTTGAAACGGGATTCGTGGATACTGGAAAGAAATCCGCAACAGGGCACCACTGGACTTTGAAAGGAGTGAAGGGGCCGGGCCTTTCACCGTTGGACTGAAGTTCGTGATGATATATATGTGAAACATCTATTGTAGAATTGCCTTGGACGATCAACCCTGGAACAGGGAAGGAAGCAGTATTATTACTGGATGTTGGAGACTCCGGATCTGGAAAGTTATGTGGAGTTATGCGGCATGTGAAGCATCTAAAGTTGATTAATTTTAATCAAAAACTCGGGTAACGGGGATTGCGACATTATGTGGGACGTAGAATATTCCGGATGTGGAGAAGAATGTGAACATCGGAAACGTGGGAGTCGTGCGGCGGCCGCGGACCTCGTTTTTTAAATGCGGCGAGGCATTGGAGGAGGTGGGTGTGACTCGTTTACGACGTTTTGGAGATGGTGTTCGTGTCAGAAACGCAGAGTGAGAGGATAGGAGGATGTTAATGTGGGGGAAGTGTGGGCCGCAATGCTGCACCATATTATGAAGTACGAGATAGTTTAAAAAAGCATGGGCAATGCAAAACAATAAATGTAGGTAACTTTCCGACAAAAGCACGTCCATAAATTAAAAGAGGAAGTGCCACAAGTGGCGCGGCGCGAAAGCACGTTACTGATTGCATTTCGGACGTAAGTGGGTGAGAAGTTGGGAAAGGATCATGTAAACAATGAGGAGTAAGGGAATTTGAGCAGATAAAAGGGAGCCCACTCATGGAATTTAAAATGTTAAGATCTGCGGTCGGGCGGATCAAGAGGGCATCAACATTGACGGATAAAATGTTCCTTGCACACATTTTGGTCAGTTAAACGACGAGATGTCAGGCAGCACCAGAACACTCAAAATAAAGTGGGATAGTGATGTTATGAATTTGCGCACTGAAAAAATCTTTCAATTATCGAGTAAGAAAGTTAGAGGAGTTAAGTATCTAGCAACTGTGATGCAAAAAACGCTGCAGCGTTCTGGAACAATTCAATTTATTTGGCGGATACCTATTTTTCGGCCAAAATTCTATGCTTCGGCGTATCAGTAACCGGCGGACCAGTTTGTTCGGTCGATTTCGCCGACTTATGTAGTCGACCAATCGGAATGCGTTTATTATCACCAATCCATGAAGCTGACATTTACTTTTCCATGCAGTTGGCGCTTCATTCCGGGATGTAGATTAATGGGCGCTTTCGCGCGATGCTCTATCGTCCAATTACGAAACTTGGGACCGACCAGATACAAAACAGTTCGCACGAGTATGTACAGATCGCTATCTCACATTCTATTTTTATGGGCCAAAGCCTCACTGCACCTCGCGCAGCCACAAGGTCTGAGTCTTCTTATTAAATTCACTCTCACGGAAGCTCTGAAGCCGTTTTTGTGAAGATCACGAGAAATTCCTGTCGAGCTCACACGGATGTGTGTCTAGCACACTGATTAAAAGTAGCTCCGCGATATTAAAAAGACTCGGTAGCGGCCTCCTCTTTATAAAAGCTTTCGAAAATAGTATCAATACACCCGAGTGTTCCAGGTCAAGCACCGGTTCAGACGGACGTTTGGCGCAACAGACATGCATCTTGCCACTTTAACTATGCCGTTTTACTATGAAACTCGTCTGCACATCCAATCTCATTCAAGGGTCCGTTATAATTGACCCTATGTACAAATAAATCATGCAGACTACCTTCGCAATGTGTTTGTAAATCAGGCAACAAACATAATTTTACCAATAACCTTGTCAAGATATTTGGTCTTTCTTCAGAATCTTACAAAGATATTTATCCTAATCGGGTTTTAAGCGCTCAGTTAAGCGCCAGGCGTAATAAAAACCCCTTTTGCCAATTACTTTCCTTTCAATACCTCGATAACTCTCATTCAGTCTCTTTTCACTACATGAATTTCTTTTAGTTACTCCTAACCTGTCATCCAATCTTTCCCATCATTTTTTGAGCATACCGCTTTTCGTTTATCACCTTCCTTCTTTTCCTAGGATTTATGTCCACCCGGTCATATTTCTGGGACTTCGGTGCTCACCCATATTCCTCTTCCACTGTACGGTTACTTGGAAAGAGAGCTTTGAATCCCTTTTCTCAGCAGCTACCTTCCTCTAATATTAATCTGGGTAGTGATTTTTTTTCAACGCTTTCGCGCTTTTATTGAAGGTTCAGCACGAATCCGCTGTCTGTATCCAAGAAGTGTATTTTGCAAGCGTAGATCCTGCAATACTCTCTCCTGCTTTCACGTGACGCTTCTGAAAAAGGTACTCGCACACTGCTATATTAATACGCTTCGGAACAATGATTGGCTGGCTTTTGTTCCTGTGTGGCATCACCTGACGCGTAACATCATCCATAAAAAGATGTCTACGGGTAGGTAGGTCTGTGATGGATCTACGTCTGTAAATCGGCGCTTCTGAGTATTTTCAAATTTTCACAAGCCCGGGCTTCAAGATGTTGAAGAAAGAAACCAAAAATATAGAACTGAATCAGCGACGTATGTGTGCGTTGCGCGTCGTTTTTTTCGTTTCGCGTTTTCCTGACATCTTCTGGGTAGCCGGAGACAACTCCGATAAATCAGATGACCTATCGAAAGCTGTTGGAAATAACGCATGTTGATTTCCGTTTTCGGCGCACTGCGTATCGAT
Source organism: Herpochondria borealis (assembly GCA_032274145.1). Classification (NCBI taxonomy): domain Eukaryota; phylum Rhodophyta; class Florideophyceae; order Ceramiales; family Ceramiaceae; genus Herpochondria; species Herpochondria borealis. Next base: position 12,052 of record JAVCKV010155473.1, on the reverse strand, counting down.
GGAAAGCACATTCGAGTCAGCACCGTCCCCTTCGTGTTAAAAAAAGTTTCGTCAGCAATAAGAATTTCGGCAGGAGTTAGGTAGAGGAATCTAGAGAACATAGGTTCAGGAGTATAGCTGTCTGCAGTGTCCATTTATTTTTGGTGATCCGACCGTCTCAGCGGGTACGGTGATCAGTGAAGATGGTGATGGGCCGTGCAGAGAAGCCAGCAGTGCTGTCCAGAAGCGCTAAGCGCCTTCCAAATAGAACAAGGTGAATGATACCTGTAAGGCAGCATCGGCCGATAAAATGATTGGCACGTCGTTCAGCGACCGACCAATTGAAGACCATGCACTGATCTCATCTAATCTGATAAAGGCATTCCGTTTTCTTTTTGATAGGTAGTTCCACATTTTTGAAGGACCGGGGGCGCTGAAAATTCTCATGTCGGCCGCTGCCCCGAACACAGTAAATGATTCAAATTTGAATAATAATTTACGCTCAGAGAGACTTGTAGTTTTGTGGAGTACAGTAGGTTTGGTAGAGAAGCGATGGCGAGGACCATCCAAGCTGGAGGCCTGCGTCGCCTTTTATTCTACTAAGTAGATAAAAAGTGTGCGCTAGTCCCACACTGTTCAATGAGACAAGGCCGATATCGCACTCGTCTCCTCTTCTCCATTTGTCCACCGCCCTTGACATCGGGGCGAGCCCGAAATCAAGGGCGGTAGACCGATGGAGACTGGGAGACTCACACGATAACTATTCCTTATCTGATGGATCAGATACCGGATATATCTTTTCCGGAGGATTAATCATGCTCACCCTTTGCATGACAATATCTAAGCGTGTCGTTATATTGGTTGATAAAGGAAAAAGAAAACATTTCATCCCTCAAGCTTGCTTTAGTGATGTACGCACCGGATCCGGCCCGGACCAGTTTCTGCATCAGAATTTTCGATGCAGTACAAAATTATTCTGAGTAATTTCTATCTGGATTTATCGTTCTATTCAGACCAATCCATTATATCTTTACAAGCTGACCAGCCATACTGGTGTTTTTTATTCTTGCAAAAGGTAATCTGGAAATAGTTTGAACGCCACATTTTTCGCGGGTATTGAAGCCGAATATCCTGTGTCCAAGCAACAATGCAGTGAGCTCTTTCACAATCCGCAGCTGCCCCATATGTGTTGCACCCGATTCGCTGCAGATGATTTTACTTCAGAGGTACACGTCCCGGGTGCGCTGTTTTCCCCGCAAAGCCAACCTTTTCACCCATCTACCATAGCGAGTTGCAAACATGGCGCACAAGCTCACCACTGGGCAGCCATTATCCTGAGTGGGTACTGAGGTGCTGGGCACTTTCTTTTTAGAGCACGCAAGAGGAAACCTTTGGAATGATAACGATGAGGGGCTGGTCGGAAGACGTCATAGAGAGTCTCGTCAAACTATTTGTTGCTGTTATTGATTTAAAATATCTATTTGCATCTTTCTTTACGTACCATTCCCAACAGGATTACTCTATCGATGCTGATGTTCTTCTCATTCGCCACCACTTTGGGACCAGACAACTGAATTGTGTTGTGTGGCTTCCTGGAAAAAACAACATTGCCGACGCTAACAAAAATAAATGACAGTCCGCAGTGTACAGAACTGCAAATGATGATATCTGATGGAACTCTACCCATCTCGTTTAATTCTGCTGAAATTACGGATTGCAACAAGTCACTAGAGTAGTAGTGTTCTCTGAAGGAAGAGGGATATGTGACATGTGTCAATTGGTTTGTTTGCAACTTGTACGGAATTTTTTATCAAAGTACGGTATCTACTGTACATATCTCTGTCGTTTGCATTTGTTAGTCAACAATGTCTTTGTCGATTTCTTTAACCTCCGTGCGTTTCCGTGAGACGTTCGCGCAGCACCTTCTCTGCTGCATGGTTACATTCGCTGTCACCGAATCGAGTACTGCACCTATGCTTTCACTAAACCGGTCGACACCGACCGACACCGGCCGACAATACCGCTAGTTGAGTCATCGGTCTATACGTCCTCCTCAGTCTCCATTCTTTCTGTCTGTTTCTACCATCATTTTAACTTATGTCTCTTTCCGTTCGTCAACCACGCTAGTGTGTACTAGTTCGCCTTTCTTTCAGTTCTACATTCCATTTCAAATCAATCTAGCCTCTCACAAATCTTGTGTTACCAAGGTCCATCACAGATCATTCCACAAGTATGGACAAGAGTAAATCACCTGCACACAACACCAACTGATCACAACTTAATCATAAATCTTCTCAACGGCATTCCATTTATTATCTTCCTCGCCTCCGTTTCTGCAGCTCCAGCCTCCGTTAAAGTGCCCGATAACGGCAACATGACTATTATCTCATCGTATCGCATCTTCAGCGCTTGTTATGCTAGCTGCCTCAGTACGGCCGACCTGCCCAATGAAGACATAAATTCCATGAACCCCTGCCTCGCTGACCGGTGTGACTGGTTCTTTCCATCGTCCCTCTGCACCATATTTTCCACGGTCAGGTACACTTTCTGCGAGCAGTACAGCGGGCAGTTTGACAACGAGAATGAACTGATTTGAAACGCATTCTAAAGAGGATGTGCACAGATGGCACGCAAAACAGCAGGGGCGTTTGTCGCCCAGGTTGCAAGAATGCCCTTACCAGTGGAAATACCAGTGCGTCGCAATACAACACCTGCTATAGTGCATGCCCCAGCGTGGAGACTCTGAAAACTCGTAAAAATACAACCTGACTGAAATTAACAATACAATGAGTGCTACTGAGCCTTATCTCGACGAGGAGTACTTCTGCAACCCCATTGTTTCTCTTTCTTGCAGCATTTAAATTAAATCGCATGTCCTGTCTTCCGTACCCTGCAAAGCCACTTCCGTCAGGTCTGACAATAGTAATAAGAATTGTGAAAGAGAGAAGTAATGGCATTGGAGAGGCGATATCCCTCTGCCAAGAATTACATCAACCGTTTTAGCGTATTTGGTGGTCCTCTAAGGTCTAAAGAGAGCGCCGGGCGCTCTGTGAGGTACCAAGGTAGACAGAGCACTCTCTGGTGCTGAGACGGGGGTTGTAGGGAAGTGGAAGATGGAGGGGAGGTCGCGTCCGCTGGAGACAGGATGCAAAGGGGGAGACACACCCACTGGCGTATGGGACGGGGGCATGGTATACAACGCGGCGCTTAGCTCGCGTCAGGGGAATAGGGACGGGCGAGGGGGAGACGCGCTCACTGGCGTCAAGGACCGAGGGGCGAATGGGGCATCGCTCTCAATAGCGACGGGGGACTGAGACAGAACACAACGCACGGCGCGTTGAAAGACGAAGGGGGAGGTGCGGGACGCGGCGCTACAGCTCGCGAATCGCAGTAAGGGAGGAAGAGGAGGGGTCGCACTCTCTAGCGATATGTCCGGTGACCGGGGGACGACGCATTCACTGGCGGCAGGTACGGAGGACACGGCAGAATACCGGAACGCGGCGCTACAGCTCGCGAAGGAAACCGCTCCGAAGGGACAGGGGACAGTCGAGCTCCGGGGTAACTGTGAAGGTAGGACGGGGGCCCTAGGAGACAACGTGCGCTCGCGTGTGTTGAGACGGTCCAAGGTCCGGTTGTGCACCTTAATCGACACAACCGGGCGCAGAAGACGGCTGGAGCGGGTAGATCCTGGATGCGGCGCTACTCCTCGCGAAGGGAAAGCTCCAGAGATGGTTTTGTTTATTCGGACGTTCGCGATGAGACACGAAAACGCGCTTGGATACTAAGGCGCGAGACGAGCACACGTGTAGCCTAAGCCACTGTACTCTATATAGAGCAGAACTAATAAAATAGGGGTAGTCACCATATAAAGAGACGATATTATTATGCCTTCCATACCACACTGTTCTAAGCCAGCTACTGTGTAGCTGATTATGAGTCACGAGACGGGCTAATATGGATTAGCCCCAGGGAGTAGGATAAGGGAATAGTCCGCCGAAACGGAATGAAATCCCTTAAGTACAGTAATCCCATTTAGCTACCTGGTCGTCTCAAAAGTATGAGTCAGGTAGGCTCTATTATACTACATACCACAATAAAGCCTGTAGTTTACATTGTTGCTTCACAATGCATAGAGCAATATCCTTTTTAACCAGGCGCCCGGCCCATAATATTGGAACGCGTTGCAATGACGCATTATATTGCAATAATATTGCAATAATATTTATTTTGCAATACTAATTGCTGTCATTTTTCGGTTTTGCACTAATTATTGCAATAAATCTTCTTTTGCACTAATTCTTCTTGTGGTAAGACTTATGCAATATTTGTTGCAATACAAATTTTCGTGTAAGTATTGCGATTCCTTTCATAAGGAATGCAATAAATATTCTCTTAGCATGACGGTGGATTCCAGTGGAATGAAGACACTATAGTAGCATCACAGTTAGTATTCCACGAACACCTCGAATTATACCAACAAATACACAGTACAACGTCAGATGCAGCATCCGCGCGGCTGTTACGGCGGCGGCGACACCAGCAACGACAGCAATGTAATTTGATAACTGAAAAAATGATATTCAAGTAATTGCAAAAACAGGTACTATACTGAGTTCTCTTCAAGTTTGATTTCCAAAATTTCACTTATCTGAAATTACATTTTGTTGCAATAAATATTATTCTGAAATAATATTGCAGTAAATTTACGATTTACAAGATGATTGCAATAAAATATTTGTCTTGCAGTAATACTACAAATTTTTCCTTTTTGCAATAAAGATTGCAATATATCCACGTTTTGCAAGAATATTGCACTAAATTGTCTTCTCGCCATATGTTCTTGAAATTTATTGCATTAGCAATATATTCTGCGCGAGTCTTGTTTCCAGCGGAAGAAAGCGCACTAATGATTGTGTTCACAGAATTTTCTGAAGCAAATAACACCTTTAAACTATGGGTGCACAGCGTAATTCAATTTTACATTTGTGCTTAATTTTTCTACACTACCTGGTGAAAATATGTATTATGTAAAAATATGTATTCTGGAGTATTTCACTTTTCAACTAAGCAATAAAATGAAAAGAAGTAACAATTAATTTGATAAATATTGTTGGTGAAAAGGCTAGATTTGTCCGTGATGTTGGCACCAGTCGGAACCCTGTGCAAACAATAGAAAAACATCCCCCGCTTGCCTCGAAACAGCGTTTTGTAACGCATTGGTTACATCTTGATTGAACAACCCGTTGCTGAAAACTCCATTCCCAGCATCATACCGCGGGTATCATTGTAATGAAGTGGTGAAATCTTTAAGAGCAACGTTGCAATTCAACGTTACTCGCAACACTGGATCGTTGAAAAATCAGTGTCTCCTGCATCAATTTTTTGTGGCCTTCGTGCTGGGCCATAGAACAAGTTCGTTTCCTAGGAATGAGTAGTCCGAATAGTTCGAACATAACGAATACTAGCACATTATGTCCAGTAGGGACTAAAACCATGAACGTCGGAGCCAAGAAACTTCGTTGTCTGAGTAATACTCGCACCATTCATATACTCATTATTATCGCATTTTGATTCTTAGATTTTATGGTTGTAGCTTGCCGGCCCTCCATTTCGTTAAAAGTTCTCCCATTTTGGAAAGGAACCCCTTCTTCTTTCATCTTTAAAGTGAACTGGTTAGACTTCAGACTGCTCAGCGCTTTGCCGAAGCCCGCCTCTAGCTGCTTGTTGTCGAGGACTGCGAACAGAACCAGTTGAGGCATCGTTCAAATTCAGAAGTGACAACTCATTTGGATCCTTGACAGCACAGTCCCGTCTGAGAGAAACTTGAGCGTGGTGAACAGACGAAATAACTGCAGACAAGACGAAGAAGGAAGCGACGTACATTACCGTCGTCCATACAGATGGATGCTCTACAGAGAAGCGCATAATACATTGAAACCACATGACCCAATAAAGCGATGTGGTATCCACCAATGCAGCTATGAAAAATGCAACACAGTGTTCCAAAGTGTGTAGACGCGTAAGCTCGAGACACCCCTGCATTTCCGTTCGAACCGGAATACACACACAGATAAGGGCGATGAATGCTAAATATTGGATCTGAGTTGATGACCAACTTGCTCGACAGAAACATGCAAGAAAAAATTAAGGCCATGGGCCGGTGAGAGCGGTCAGCGCACCTGTCCATGCCGCGAAGACGATGCGGGCGCACGCGACGTTTTCCGAACATTTTCCGCGACAGCCGGCTACCCTTCCTTCATCGAGACTGAATTCATTAATGCCACTGCAAGTGGTGTGCGCTCGATAAACTGGTTCACACCGATTCTGAAAATCACTAAACATAGTCGTATGGGTATGTCTGACAAGAAAATTGGGGAAATCTTTACGATTGTCGAGACACCGCTTGACAATTTTTGTACCTGCGTTCAACACATCGCTCTCGGCTGACACCCAAAAATTTGTTTGAACAGACGCTCAAGGCCACGGCTCGTGTACTTCGAGGTGCAAACATCAACTCATTCCTTCGCATACCACGCCTCTGTACCACTCTTGTCGCTGCACATGAACGTATCTCGGAACTAATCAACAACCTTGCCTTTGAGATAGACGCATACCGATCCAAAGGCATATCCCGAAACGAACTCGAAGTCAAATTGAGCACGTTAGCGGACACAGTCGTACAGTGCACCACGTCACTCGTACATACTTTCTCGGTTCAAGCGTTCCTTTCATATGTATGAAGAGGGGTTGATCGCCCTGACGTGCGATCAAAGCTTGCCTTTCTGCTGGAAATTCCATCAAGAGTTCAGAGCTTTGCAGACGTGCTGAATAGCATGTCTTTATTCGATGCAAGAAAATATTTTTTCGCGATCCCGACCTGGTCAAGCAGAGCAGCATGAAGAGTTTTCCACCAGAACTATGTTCTTTTCGCCGTGTGTAACGTACTCCTCAAATTAGTGCGCACGGCCGTTGTTCTCATCACGATCACGACGCTTTCGAACCACGGAAAAGCGGATACGTGCTTGGCTCGTGTCCACCAGGCAGCAAGGACCAGGGCATTGACAGCGTTGTCGATAGTCGTCCTGATGGCGTTTTTGATATTCGTTGCGATGGAGTTCATTAACTTGGACATCAACACCTATGTAGGAATAATGCTCTTCTGTTTTGTGCTGGCACGCCCAGCCGCCCAGGCGTTTATCGCATTGGAAACTTTACGTGGCAAATGGAAATTCGCGGCGTGGACATTTGTGTTCGTGGTCGAAGAGCTCACGGTTTGGCGCCTACCTCTGTTGTTTTCGGCAGTTAATAAATTTCTTGACTGGATGGATTGGATTCAAGCAGGTATGCTAATTGAGAAAGTTGTAGTCCCAGTCTCTGTCGCTCTTCTCCGTGCGGGTCACGCTCCAAGCCCAGCGTGTAGATAAGCATACTGCGTGATTGTTGGTGGAAGCAGAGAGGTCAGATACATATCGTCAGATTAAAGTGGTGCGGGATTGTCCTCCGCAAAATAAATAAATAGGCACCAGAGTGAGACCTTGAATACAGTTTACTAAATCTGCCAAGAGGAAGCCCGTGCCACTCAAATGGATCAAAGCCGCCCACAATATGTCAAAGCGATACAGAATTTCCGTCGGTCAGTGAAGGAAAGCGACAAACGTTTCTAATATCATTACTGTAGATTTCGTAACTCATTCAAATTCAGTCGATGATTCTAACAAGATTTCTTCTACATCCCTTCAAGTAAAATAAATACTAAAAATAACTACAATAACAACAACAATAACAACTTAACTAAATAAATGACGATAAAAACAATACGCAGTATGATAATACTGACCAATACAATAAAAACTATGATGGAATTAATGAATATGAATAAGGTTATAAGTGATAGATTATAACGCAGTAATATCAAGAATAATGATGAACTTAAAGAAGTTTTTACTGAATATCTACAATGGTAATATTCATAAGAATAAAATGAATTATAAAATTGATAAGAGAAAGGAATAATATGAAATCTTTAAAGAATATGAAAAATTCAAACGACATGAACAACATGGACCAAATGAACAGTGAGCATAAAAAGAACGATTTGAACAACAGAAATAAAAGGAAAATTTAAAATATTTGAACAATATGGCCGATAAGAAAAAGAAAAATATGAAAAATACGAGAAAATATTAATTATTGTGATCAAAAACATGAACATGAGTAATAGGAAAAATGAGAACAAGATAATAATAGTCATCTTCATAATATGAATATTATTATCTGTATTCCTATCAATGTTAATCATATTATTATTAACATAAATAGCAGGGCTCGGTACCAATATATTGGAATGTATTGCAAAAGTATTGCAGATAATTTTCTTTTTGTACTATTCTTTGCAATAAATCCTCTTTTTGCAATGTTATTTGATTAACTTATTGCAATTTATAGAAATAGAAATATAGTGCGCCCGAGCCCTGATTAATAGTAATATATAACTAATTACTTTAATTTCATACTAGGTATTCGTAGGATAACTAATAATATTTATTAGAATTATTTGAATTATATGCAAAAAGAAATAATAATGAAAATAACGAAAATAACAGGAGCGAAATTCTGCCTAAGTGTCCATAGCAGTCGTGTCTCGTTCACTTAAGAACCTCAAGAACCTCAAAAAATATGTTTTCTGTCAGAGTAGGTCATTTAGGCGCTTTAATCGCAAATATAGATTACTGTACATTTACTTCATATGCATAAATTCGTTGTTGTACTCGTTTCAAATATCTTCGGAAGCAGTCTATGGAACACTCTGGAAAACATCGGAAAATATTTGCACGCTACGTGAATCCTACGATTCTTAGTAATAGTATGAATAGCATGAATAATATGAAAACTATGAACGGTATGCATGCTATATATGATATGAAAAGATATAATAATAATATTACAAGCTGTACAAATAGTATTAACATTATCAATATGATTATATTATGAATATTGTGATTATTAGGATTAATATGGATACCATGGATATTAAAATTAGTATGAATTGTCTGAAGATATAAGTATTTTGAATGTTGTGAATATTTTAGTTAATATACTGGTTACGAAATATAGAAACAATAGGAATATTATGAGAAGTGTTAGCACTCACAGTAACATTGCAACTGTTATAATAGTGATTGGTTATCTCCTCTTTAATGCTTTGTGCTTGGTTTAGTTTTGTTTCTTTGAGAAAACCATATATCAAAACTGCACTTGCGATAATTAAGCACTGAATCCAATATTTTGCTTTGTATGTGAGTGTTGACATAGTCGAAAGTTTCAATGTTTTTTAGCTATGAGTTTGCAGCGTCTGATGGAATGAAATTATATACATTGCACGGAAGGTCGTCCCCAAGAAAAATCAAACTGTAGCTGTTGCATAGACGCAACTTTCCCGAAAGTCGGGACTAAATATTTAAGTTCGAAGAACAAATTGAGAAAATGTTTTTTACGAGTTTCAAGGACATCGTTTAAGTAATAATAATGTGCCAAAATTGAAGGAAAAGACCCAACTGATGATCGGAATACCGAACAGGCACCACACGTTGCTAGTACAGATTGAACTGGCTGGCTACACATTTTCAATTAGTCATGCTTTTCAATCAGTATTTATAGACTCCTACTTTTACAATTAGTTTTATTGATTTAATAATTAATCGATATTGAATTATTAAAAAAAATCATTTATATATAATTTTGTCTACGATAAAAAGTAAATGGATAAATAATTTAAATAAAATGTAAGTTTTATGAGGAACGAAATTGTCACAGATGAACTCTCCAAAATATTACAGTTCGTCTTAAGTAGTTGATGGTTGATTTCTACAAACAATTTTACTCGTCGACGGCGATGAGTCGGAGACCTTGGCGACAAATTCGGAATGATTGACATCTTAAACTCCACTGGCTCTACGGATCTGTACGTGTAAAAGAGGCAGTGCAGAGATCGTTGTGGACAGGTTTTGGCGGCGGAATTAAAAGATGCGACATGGGGCGGCGCGTTTTTCAATTTCTCAGAGCAAGAGCTGCGGACGGCTCCGTATGCGAAGGTTCGTCTACGCCACCCTCTGCAGCTTTTTCCGCTAGAGGCGGAGCGCATCATGAGCCAGGAAGAGATCGATGATCATGGCTCGGTTCGTCGTGTGCTCAGAGGCAAACAGACATTACACTATGTCATATAATAGCGATATGTGACCGTATAGAGTCCATTAATTTCCGTAAAGTCCTTGCATTATACATACCTGATTTAGGAAAGTTACGTACCAAGTAAGTCCAATTCATAAATGAAAGTCCTCGCCCGGGAAAAATGAATGATATGGAACTATTTAAAAAAAACCGGAAATGGATGTGAAACTACATGATATTCAACACACCAGAGATTTTTGGTAAATTTCAATAAAGTCATTGAATACAGTCCCAAAGAAAGCTTCCCGTAGTAGGGTCCGAACTCTACATCAAATGTGTCACAATCCTTATTTAAACCCCATTTTGCCGCTACATGTTTCTTACAGCGTTTTCAAGCGTTGATACCCTACTTTTATTTGATAGTTGCCGTTCTTGAGTGGGCATGGTACATGAGGTGCAAGCCGTGCGTCATGTTCGGATTTTTTTCGATGTTTATGCCCAGAACATCCACGGAAGCGCGACGAAACCTGGACGACGGTGGTGCAAAGAATGCGCTTTAAAATCGGCCTGTCATTTTGCGTTTTGGATGTAGGGATCACGCAATCACCAATGCCCCAATCAGCTGGTGCCCGGGAGTGCAGTCGCATCTTGCGACCCGCACATGATTGGTGCAGTTTGCATAGTCTCCATTTATTATTAAAATACCACAAAACTTCTTTCTTTGTGTTCTCTGCTTTCTTTCAAACAAAGGAATGCTTTTAAAAATGGATTGTGACGCAAATGGTACAGACGAACTTGCTGACTCAGCAAGTTGCTTCGGTGAAAGTGGCGGTTGGCGGACATAATCATCAGGGCACGGCCCCTTGTGCCGTGGCCACTCGTGCACGCCCAAGTTCCACAAGCTCAGCACACGCCTGGCACGGACGCTGCGAAAAGTACGGCAACATCGACGCTCGCCACCAGCAGCTTCAGCAGTTCCAGCAGCTCCAGCCGCTGTGTTCAGAAAGGACGTAACTGTGCCCCTATCTACATTGCGAATAGACCCTGCGGAGCGTAAGTAAACCCCCTGTACGCCCATCCGGAGATAATCCACCATAATCCACCGGAATCCACTGTAATTCAACAGACCCGAATCCCGTGCCTTGCATGGTACGAGCGCTACTCCGCAACGCAATCTGAGATCCAAGATCTGTGAACAGTTCTCCACTGTTTTTTTGGTAAACCCGACTCATCCAGTAAATTGAACAGTGACCGTGTTTGCCCATATTATGACGAGAGCTAGGTGAAGGAAGTTTTTCTGCGAAAACCGGCAATGAGTAATTCATAAATAAGGCATAAACAATTAGAAACAAAACACAGAAAGTTTAGGAAATTACTTCATCCCTTCACCCGTGCTTACCAGGTCCCTGTTTCAGCCCTCCTACTCATTTGCTCCTTACATTTGGTGCCCTGCGAAAACGTTACTACCGAAATTGCAACTTGAATTCATTTCTATTTATTTTTCTCATCGGCCGGGCATATAATAATGTTTTCATTGTTTTCATTGTAAACACAGAGGTTGTTGAAACAGTTGCGGAGCGGAATAATATTCCGCTAAAAACAGAAGATAATTACAAAAAACTATAATCATGATAAAAACAATAATAATACAATAATAATAGTACTAAAAAAGAAAAGTAAAAAATGGACATAACAAATATGAAATATTCGTACTGCTAATAATAATAGTAATAATACATACATTCAAACTACCACTAATACTGGTACTAATACGAATAATAATATGAATAGTACTACGAGTAATAATAATAAGGATAATTCTAAACAAGTTATTATCATGTTAATATGTATAACATAATATTACAGAATATAGTAATATTGAGGGTTCTGGTTGCAGTTCATATTT
>JAVCKV010155362.1:0-18210 GCA_032274145.1 Herpochondria borealis | reverse complement strand
ACACCCAAGATTTCAGTTAGATCTTTTCAGTTACGCCAAGTATTGTGTGTGTTGATGACTTTAGTTGTTCTGATGTCCATGTTGGGGGCGATACCTTTTAGTTTACTCGGCTCACCAAACATGATGATTCAAGGCAATGGATCATTTGCTCACAATTTAAAATGGTTTCAAGATGGAACTTCGGGCGAAGTACCTCTGACATGGGTATTCTCTTTGCCACTTTGGTCCTATCGTGTGAGTATGCTGATGTGGTCTTTGTGGTTGGCCTCATCTTTGGTGAAATGGTTGAAGTGGGCTTGGAAGTGTTTTAGCCAAGATGGCATGTGGCGAAAAAAATCAGATAAGAATTCCGTTATTGAGAACAAAGACGTAGTAGGGCTTTATAAAGAGATGTTCGAATTTCTATGGGATATACTGTAACTACTCAGGGTACATCTCACTCATTATATCAAGGCCTTTACGAATGATCTTTTTGAGGACTTCGACATCTATATCATCAAGTTTTTTGATATAGAGACAAGCCTTTCATAATTTGTGTTTTCATAATCATTTAAGCATTTCTTGCATATCATCGAACTGATATCAGGGCATAATGTAGAGAGAGAAGGCATTTTTACGTGGAGAGAATCCCGTTCTCATCCAGTCTCATTCCTGACCAGATTCATATTTATAATGGTATGTATTAAAACCTATAATAGAACTTCACCACATAACAGCTTGGTGTCCTGATAGTTCTTCAAATATCGCTACTAACTTTTGACTCTCTTCCTTTTTTATAGGATCTTCAATCGTGTCTAGAAAATTTTCTACACTGGCATCATTTACTTGAGTCTTGAGTTTATATGTCATATGTTTTGAGTTATGTTATATTTTCTCTACACTTTTGAGTATTATATTTTTGAATAAATATGCAAGTATGGACATGAAACAACAAATAAGAGAAGAGCTGACAAACCCAGAGTTTCCGAACCTAAAGTTTTTATACTCTAAAGAGGTTTTAGACGTTTCCCAAGAGTTACTTGAAGAGCTTTTGGATGAAGAGCGAAAGGATTTTAAAACAAAACTTAAGGTGCAGGACACAGAGATAGATTTTGATACTTTTGAAGAGTTCTCATATCTAGATTATTTCTTCTCACTCTTAGAGCACTACCAATGAGTTCGTAACGACAAGCAGATTCGTACAATTATTGAGAACTTTGAACCTCAGTATGTAGACTTTTGAAATGAAGTTGCATATAGCGAGAGATATTATGAAATGTTAAAGATAGCAAAAGAGGAATTACTCTCTCAAATAAATCTCTCCCCCAACCCCTCTCCAAGAGAGGGGAGTTCTTCAGCTTCAGACAATGAACAAAAGTTAAGAATTCTCTCAAAATCTATAGAAGCGTATGAGGTTCGTGGTATTGCTCTTCCAGTAGATAAGCAATCGAGACTCAAAGAAATTAATAAGGATCTTTCAGAACTCACACAAACATTTGGAAATAATGTTCTTGATAGCCAGAAGGAATTTGAATACATCCTAAAAGATGCGTGAGTTATAGCAGAAATGCCAGAAGATGACAGAGCTGTAGCAAAGAAGAGGTATGAGGAGAAGTATACTATCAGAAAAGCTAAATCGGAAGAAGAATACAGAAAATGTTTTCAGTTTTTTCAGGAAATGTGGGGGGAAGAGTTTTCGATTACTTTACGAGATGAGCAGTTCTGAAGATTTCAGGAGTCATGTGTATTATTTATATGAAATGAAGAAAAAATACTTGGTGCATTACAACTTATAACAATAGATAAAAAAGTTTTAGAGTACGAGCCTGAGCTTTTTTGAATTGCCAAAGAAGGAGAAAAAATATTGTGACGAGTATGAGTAATAAGTCAGAGTCGATGAAAGGGGTTTTGATCAGAACTTATTTGAGAGATTTTGAAAAACGCTATATCATCTTGAGAAGAAAGAATATTTTTACCTTCAGAGATAAAAAATATAGATTATTACAGGTCCTTTTGATTTATACAAATCTCAGAGCCAAAGGATTACAAGTGAAATACTTGAGTACTTATGAGTATTAATTTAAGAGACACAAAAGTAGATCAGGAAGAGAAATATCTTTTCGATGCTTCCATAGGATCATATATGTCTATTATGAAATATTGTAGTGATAGCGATATTCGTAAATTTTTTAATCAGACTAGAAATCTCTTTGCAACAGAAGAAGAGAGAAATAATAAACAAGTAATACTCAAAATACTTAAACTGAGAGAAGAGAGAGCAAAAATACTATGATTTTGAAATCATGCAGAACTGTCTCTTCATTTTAAAATGGCAGAGAGTCCAGAGCAGGTTATTACTCTTTTTGATGAAATAGCTCAAAAGGCGAGACCAAAAGCAGAGTCGGAGCTGAGTGAAGTGTGAGATCATTTTGGTATCACTGACTTGTATTCTTGGGATCTCTCGTACTACGCAAGAAAACTCAGGGAAGAAAAGTATGCGCTAGATGAAAGAGAACTAAAAAAATATTTTGAATATAGTACTGTTTTAGACGGGATGTTTGATATAGTACAGAGACTTTACGCAATAGAGATGAAACTGGTTCAATGAGAATCTTACAGCTCAGAAGTACAAGTCTATGAGGTATCTCGAAAAGGGAAGTTCCTCTCGTATTTTATAACGGATTATTTTTATGATCCTCTCAAACGTCAATGAGCATGGGCGAATATTTTGAGAGAAAACTCTCCCCCAACCCCTCTCCATGAAAGGGGAGCTAAAAAGCTTGTCGTAAATGTCTGTAACTTCCAAAAAGGAGCAGATGGAGTAACGCTGCTAACGATGAATGACGTAGAAACATTGTTCCATGAGTTTGGTCACGCAATACATGAAATGCTTTCTATTTCAAAATATTCAGAACTTTCAGGTTTTCATGTTGAGCATGATTTTGTAGAACTTCCAAGTCAGTTACTAGAGAACTGGTGTCGTCATAAAGATGGAATGAATATTTTTGCAAAACATTATCAGTCGTGAGAAGCAATACCAAATGAGATGTTTCAAAAACTAGAAGATCTCGATACATTTGGAAATGGACAGTTTGTTTTGAAGCAAAATGAGTATGCAATGATGG
This sequence comes from Herpochondria borealis, assembly GCA_032274145.1. NCBI lineage: Eukaryota > Rhodophyta > Florideophyceae > Ceramiales > Ceramiaceae > Herpochondria > Herpochondria borealis. The sequence goes on along the minus strand of JAVCKV010155362.1, from coordinate 15,106 downwards.
ATATGACGCTGCATACTAAAAAAGTTCCAGAAACTGAGATAGATCTTGACGCGATAATACATACAAATTTTCAAAAAAACTCACTCTTTGAACTTCCTGAGGTATACAACCCACATACCAGTTTTACGCATATATTTGATGGTGGCTATGCAGCTGGGTACTACAGTTACATGTGGGCTGAGATCATAGAAAAAGAGGTGTGGAAAGCATTTAAGGATTCGTGAGATATTTTTTCTCCTGAAATAGCTCAAAAGTTCCATGATACAATTCTCTCTGCCTGAACCACAAAAAAAGCCTCTGAGCTTTTCAGAGACTTCACAGGAAGAGATCCACAGATTGATGCGTTTTTGAGTGAGAAGGGACTTGTTTAGTCCTTTAAAATAGTAGCATTGTTACTATAAAGTAATAGAAGAGTAGCAAGATCTTGATCTTGTAAGTCATGTTGATCAATTATATCTAGTATAAAATCTATACTCAATGATTTAGGGAGTCTTAATATTGTATGCTTTTCGAGAATTTCTTCTAAGAATTTTAATGATGATGGTTGTAGGATTTCTTTTTCAGATGTTTCTTCTTTATCTGTGATAGCTCTTTTGAGACCATCAGTAGATATAGAATAAATAATTTTCATCACCTTTGATCTTACATTAGTGGATTCTTCTTCAACAGGAATGATCTCGGACGTAATTTCACTTATATTAAACATATCGAAAGCCTTATTTTCTAGTTCAGCTCTTTCTAGAATGCTAATATCGTAATCAATGGTATCTGTATCAAAAGGCATTTCAAGTATATTAAAATTAAGAAATACTACATTATAATTGATATTTATCACAAAAAGTCAATGTTTTCCTTCACTAAAAAACTACAACAGATATTTTACTTCTTTGCAGGCATTCATAAACTAATAGCATAATATTTTTTAAATATTGAGTATGAAATATCTTTTGAGTGTGATACTATTTTTGTTAATGAGTGTTCCTACAATGGCAAACGATGTAGAGGATAACTCTTTGATCGATGAGCTGGAAAAGACAGTGATAGAAGAAAAGAACCTTGATATCAAGATGAAGAGCTTTGAGAGCTGCGACGCTTTTGAAGATGTGATGGAGCAGTATCTCAAAGAATACTGGAAACATAGTTATAAACAAAGACGTTTTGATATTATGCCAATGGTAATGAATGAGATGGCAGTAGAAGAAATGGAGTCCTCTGCTGATAGTAGTTCTCAAAAGGTAGCTGCTGATGGAGTAGGATGAGGATGAACTGATGATTTTTCTGAAACGAATACTCAGGTAAATGGAGTTGATGAAGGTGATATTGTAAAAACAGATGGAGAGTATTTGTATTACTATAATGATACTGAAAAAGCTGTTTTTATATTTGATGCTCAAAAAAAAGGAATATTAAGTTCAAGTGATTTAGACCTTGTTAAAAAGATCAATATACCAAAATCATTTTATGGAATAGAGTTATTTATCTCTGATAATAGAATGGTAATTCTTGGAAATGGATATTCCGATACGGATTATACAGCGAGAGGGTATTATATTAATAGAAATAACAAGAGTTATAGTATCGTCTATGATACCACTAATATAGAGACTCCAAAACTCATAAAGCTTTATAGTAGTGATGGAAATACTTCTCGATCAAGACTGATAGGAGGTACGCTCTATGTGATCTCTCAGAACTATATTTCTTTTCCATATTGGAATATGGAAGAAGGAGATGATATATCTATCAGTGCTGACTCAATCATCCCAAAACAACTTGACCTCTCACTCACTGATGACGTTTCAAAACAAAATCTCACACTCAAGAATAAAGACCTCCCATACAATGTGGTAGCTGGAGATATAGTGGACTGTAATTCTATATCGTATTCTCTTCCAGACACTGAAACACTCAAAGAAGTAGGATTTAATCCATGATATAATATGATATCTGCGGTAAATATTGAAGACCCAGAAATATCAGTAAAAACTCAAGTAATAGCAGGAAGTAATAGTGAGATTTACATGAGTCTTAATAATCTGTATATGACAGAATGAATTTGGCAGCCATGAGATTTCTCATGCCCACCAAATGCACTTTGTGCTCGACCATTCTTTTCAGGGGGAACTCAAAATACGCTCATCCATAAAATAAATGTAGATGGTCAAGAAATGAGATACCAAGACACTTCTCTTGTTCCATGATCTCCACTCAATCAATATTCTATGGATGAACATGAGGGGAATTTTAGAATCATTACTTCAGAATGGTCTCCTGAGAGATCGACCTGAGTTTATATTTTGGACGAGAGTTTAGAGCCACTTTCTAGCTTGACGAATCTTGCTCCAGGTGAAACATTTCAATCGAGTCGTTTCATGTGAGATAAACTCTATCTGGTGACTTTCGAACAAATCGATCCACTCTTTGCTATTGACCTGAGTGATGAGAAGAATCCAGAAGTTCTCTGAGAGCTTAAAATACCATGATTCTCAACATACCTTCACCCATATGATGAAACTCACCTTATAGGTTTAGGGTATGATACGCAGGCTAACGAGTGGGGTGGAACTCAGACATCGGGAGTAAAGTTAGACCTTTATAAAATAAATTATGATAAAAAGTGTGGTGATAATGATCTCACAAAAATTCAAGAAGAAAAGTGTGAATCAGGTGATTATAAAGGAATTATTGTAGAGCAGCTTCATACAACAACGTTTGGAGGGAAAGGAAGTTATTCAGAAGCTCTCAATAATCCAAGAATGTTTGTATGGAATGAGAACCGTCAAAGACTTCTCTTGCCGGTTAGTTTGTATGATAAAGATGCAAACTGGATAACAAAAGATTACTTCAATGGAATGTTGAATATAGAGATTAGCAAACTCTGAGGAATAGAGGAAAACAACAGAGTGTCACATATTGATACTGAAGGCTTAGAAGAAAAAAGAACTCTTGAGTGTAAGAAGTATACTATCCCAACTGAGCCAGTTTGTCGTAAACTTGTTGGATGAGGTGAGTATTGTGAAGACGTAGAAACACAAAAGACAAAACAGTATATTCCAAACTATTGTTTTGCTGACACTCCACTCTCTGCATATATTGGAGATAAGAGTTGGGAATATAGAGATATGCAAATACAAAGAGCACTCTATATAGGTGATGATATTTATACTTTTTCTCCAAGTAAGGTAGAGTCTCATGATTGGGAATGAGAGTTTCAAGAATCTGTTGATATGCAAGCAAAATAAGGCGTGGATATCATAGCTAATATATTTGTTTTATGAGTGAGTGGAGTACTATTATGTATTCCACTCGCTTTTTGGTCTTATCTCTTGATGACGTATTCCGAAATATATTTTTCTCGCAGACATGTTTTTTTTGGGATTTTTGTATGATTTCTTACAACTTTTCCACTTGTTTTTCCATCACTTGTTCCATTTGCGCAGGAACTCTTAGAAAATATATTTTACTATCAAAATATTGGGAACTACTCATGGTATTTTCTCAGTAGTTTACTCTTATTCAGTATTTTTTGATCTGCTATTTATGCTTTAAAGAAGATTCAAAAAAAAGAATCTCTAACGGCACTCATATCACTTGGATGAATAATTATTTTTACAGTGCTCTGTAGCATAGGATGATTCTTGTTTTATAAGCTTGCCATTTGAGATGTGAGTTATTCTGTGAATTTTTGAAAACTTATTTTCTCTTCACTCTGAGGTGTTTGGTGATACTATATTACCATAGCCTTGCTGGAAGAAGTGATGAAGTATTATGGGGTTGTGAGTCTTACTCAAAAGGATATAACAGCTCACTATAAGAGCTTTGTATTTTTAGGAATATCAGTAGCTCTCGGGTTCGCATTTTTTGAGAATATACTTTATAGTATTTCTTATGTGAGAGTCTATGGAATAGATACTGAGCTATTGTCACTCATACTCTTTCGGTCTACTTTTACCCTTACACTCCACGTACTCGCAGGGAGTATATTTTTAAGTGCTTTCTTTATACTGAGAAATAATTTTTGAAACATATATAAGAATGGATCTTACGCTGTTGGATTTATGGTACTTGGAATGCTAGGTATTTTTTGTCATACCTTCTTTGATATTTTTGTTCATTTTTGATATAGGAGTCTCTTACTTCTCTATATCTTTGCACTCTACATATTCGTTATATACATAATGGATACTAGAAAATGAGCTTATACTCTTCAAGATCAGTAGTCTTCCAGCTTGGATCTGTTTCTTGTAATAGTTCTAGAATTCACTCAAAATGGAGGAGACCGTAGATGATCATTATGTTTTGATCTTGAGAAGAACTAATATTTTCAGCTACATGAGCATTCCTATCGTTTAGTATTACTGTGAAAATATCAGTACCAAACCGGGAGAGAATTCACTCTCTGAGCGTATCATTCTTAATGAAAAGATTCATGATAGATTGATTGAGATACTGGAGAATAGCTTTTTGCCTTGGAGAGATATCACTCAAGCGTGAGAGGAGGTCTTCTTCGATATTGAGAACCTCTCTTTGCTGATCTTTTTCTAATCCTGCTTGTCCCACTTTTTGAATATATAGCTCAATTACATCATCAAGAGAAAGATCTACATTATAATCGGGAGTATCTCAGATTCATAGAAAGTCATCGTTGTTTTGAGCTACTATACCATATAGGTCAGAGAGTTGTGAGTAGCTTTCTGACTCTAGCTGTACTCAAAGTGCCTGATAGAAGAGCTCTGTATTTTCTTTGCTTCACGGCTTTACTCCTTCAAAGAAAAGGACATATCATTCACGTTTTTTAGTAGCGATTCTTTCTTGGACTCACTGATAAAACTGTGGACTGGCAATGTGACTCATACCCTGAAAGTATACTGTTTTTTCACCGTGTGTGAGAGTGTAGGCCGGCATACTAGCTGGACGAAAATCATTGTGATAGTAGGCAAATGAGCCAAGTAAAGTAATCAATACAAACATGAGAACGTAGATTCTCACTATGAAGTATTTTGCAAAAGATACATATTGAGTTAAAGGCTTCCGTCGAAGTTTTTTCCAAAGTGAAGATATTGCGTAGGCAATAAGGGTATATATTAATATTGCAATAATTCAAGACAATACAGAGCTAATACCTCAAAAGTAATAGCTTATACTGATAAAAATAATACTGGCAATGATAATAATAAGGTCTTTTTTTGTGTTCATAATTTGTTTGTGATATGATATATAGGTAATTGTATGGAAGTATATATACTTTTAAAAAAGGAAACAACTATTTTATTTTTGATGACCCAGTAGCATACTATGAAACATGTAGTGAAAATGATCCTTTGTCTCTTTCTGTTTATATGACTGTACAGTAGTACTCATGCAGGATTTTTCGATAAATTTATTGATGATGGGAAACCTGAAATTCGATACTGCCAAGACGATGAATGTGGACTAGACCAGGGTATAGCGAGAGTAAAAGATGGGCTAAATGATATAGAAACAGAGAGAAGTCTTACTGAATATATTCAAGACTTAGCCGAATATCTGCTTACTTTTATCTCTATAATTGCTGTAATCTATATTATGTATGCTGGATTCCAGATCCTTATTGGGAATGGGGATGAGGAAAAACTCAAAAAATCTCGACAAACGATTATATATGTTGCAATAGGAATCATAATTATATGGCTAGCTTGGCCTATAACTCGATTTATTCTTCTACTTATTAACGCGTAATTATGACAGAAGTTAGTGCAAATCTTTATCAAAAGAACAAGAAGTTACCTTTTTATCTATCAGCAGGTTTTCTCGCTTTTACTTGTATTTTAACCTCAGGGATCTTTGCTTACAATATGCAGGTAGACAAAGAGCTCGAAGATATTGAATCGAAGATTGTTCAAAAACAAGAATCTACAGCGGAGCTGAGAAAAAATCCTGATATAGAAATATACAGTATATTTGAGTGAAATGCTAGTGTTTTTGCTCAACTAGAATCAAGGTCTGAGGTGCCACTCTTTATTAATCACTTACAGAAGAATTTTCAAAAATTTGGACTTGATATGTGAGCTTTGAGGTATGATGCGTGAGTTATTAATGTTGAGGTAAAAACAGAAACAAATAATGAACGTTACGCATATCAAAAAGTACTCCAGTTTATGAAAGCATATAGAAAGGATGAAAAAGCACTCTTTACCTTTGAACAAATTACAGAGATAAGCTGATATGATAAAATAGGATACAGTGCTATATTTACACTTAAATAATCTAGAATATGAAAAATTTTTCTAATAATCAATTTTCTGCGTATTTACTCATTTTGCTCAGTTTTTTCATTCTTTTGTTTTTTACAAAAACTCAATATGAATGATTGCAGGAAAATTTAGACACAAGAGAGTCAAAGCTTGTAGAACTTGAAAACAAAACTGAGGAACTTGAAAAACTCAATACTCTTAAAAATGATTTAGCAAGTGAAGATAGTACGGCTCAAGAAGAAATACGTTCGATTGCAAAATGATATGACGATACACAAATACTTGAGTACATATACTCATATGCACAGAAAGTGAATACCTGAACAGAGAGATTGATTATACGCTCTATGAGTATGGATGATGGAGGCGAATCAGACCTTGGTTTTAAGAGACTGGATCTAAGGCTTTCAGTTGTTACTTCTTCTGAGACAACACTTTTTGCTTTTTTGAACCACCTTACATCTTCAGATGGAGCGTTTACCTTTAGACTTACAGAGTTCACATATCCTGAACTAAAAGTTTGAAACGTTCAAGCTGAAATTCCACTTATTCTTTATTACCAATAAGAGAGATGAAAAAAAGTATATTTAGAAGGTCGATCTCGCTTACAGATAAGTTCAATTTCTATGAATACCTCAGTGTCATGTTGGAGGGAGGTGTTGGTATGGGAGAGACTCTTGACTCAGTACATACAAAAATACAAAATCCGTATTTTAAAGAAAAACTAGGAGAAATACAAACTTACGTTTCTTCTGGTGACTCACTGAGTCGAAGTTTTAAGAAGGTTCCTCAGATATTTTCTCCATGAGAAATTTCTATGATAGAGTCAGGAGAAGCGACAGGGAAACTGTCTTCTTCACTTGATAGACTATCGCAGAACTTGAGAAAAAGTCATGATTTGAGGTCAAAGGTAAAAGGAGCTCTTACGTATCCTATTATTATATTTTCGTTTCTCTTTCTTGCGATTGTAATCGTTCTTATATTTGTTATTCCTGCAGTGAGCAAGCTCTTTGATTCAACAGATGTGGCACTTCCAGTAGCAACGCAAATGCTCATTGGGACATCAAACTTTTTGATATACAACTGGGCTATTCTTCTCCTTTTTATGGCGAGTGGAGTTTTGGCATTCTACTGGTATAAAAGTACTGATAATGGAAAGGCAAATATAGAGCAATTCCTTCTTGGAATGCCTCTTGTTTGAAAAGTTTATAAGAACTATCTTCTCGCGAGCTTTGCCACAAACCTTGGGAATCTTGTTGGATCATGAGTTCCTATTGTCCAATCTCTCTCTCTTTCTTCGAAATCTTTGAATAATATAACATACCAATCTTTGATCTGAGAAGTTCAGAAACGAGTATCAAGCTGAGAAAAAATCGTACAGTCCATGTGAAGTGTTGATGAACATCATGACTATTTTCCACTGGATTATCTCCAAATGCTTTCCGTTGGAGAAAAGACTGCGTCTTTAGAAAAGGTTTCTTCGAAACTTGCAGATCAATACACGAGAGAAGTGAACTATTCTTTGGATAGTCTTACAAAATGGATAGAGCCATTAGCAATACTTGTATCGGGAGTCTTTGTTCTTTGGTTTGCCTTTGCAATTTTTGGAGCTATACTCAAAGTAACACAAACAGTATCTTAAAAGCATACTCACAAGTTATATGAAACATACTTCATCAAAGGGTTTTACGCTCATAGAGATACTGATAGTCATAATGATTATTTGAATTATTTCTTTTGCAACATATCTTCCATACGCACATCACCAGAAAAAAACACTTTTAAACCAATCAACTCAAGAACTTTCTCAGCTTCTTACAAGTACCCGTAACTCTGCGATACATGGTGTAGTAGCGGCTGATAAAAAGAATAGACATACTTATATAGAGTTAAGCTCTGGAGATACTGATATTATAATATCAAGCTTAGAGAGCGATCTTGATATCATAAGCGATATGAGTGCTCGGGTCGAGGAGAGAAAGATTACTCTTCCAACTGGAGTAGTAGTACATAGTATTAATGGATCTACTTCTGATCTCGTTCTTGGATATGAAGCGATCACGGGAACTTTGAAAACATCGGTAGTTCTCCCAAGTGATACTCTTAAAATAATTTTATCATACAAAAATACAAATAGTCCCAGTCTCCAGAGAGATATAATACATTATACCTCTTCACATATTAGTGATTATTAAGATATGAAACTTCGACACTCTACATATTCAGCATTTTCTATTATAGAGGTACTTATTGCGATCTTTATATTCTCATTATGACTTGTTTCGATTTATGCTCTTATAGCATCATCACTCTCAGTTTGAACCTATAATAAAAATGCTATTATCGCATCGAATCTTGCCCGGGAACAGATAGAGCTTTTTATGAACATAAGAGACACAAATTATAAAAGATTGCAAGTTTGGAATAAACAGAATCCATATACCAACTACACTACGGATCCAAAAAAATTTGAAGCAGGTAAGTATTATAGTCTCAGCCCAACAAATGGATCACAAGACATTAAAGTCCATGAGTTTACAACGGGAATTATAGAAAATGATGAAACTGCTCTACTCGCTATGAGGGCAATAAGTGGCTATAGAATCTGTCTTGAGAATGATTTTTATACCCCATGCACATGAGTCAGCACGCAAGAAGAAACGATCTTTTATAAATATTTATTTATAAGTTGAGAAGATGCCCAATGAAATACTTTAGATGCTTGAGCTGTAAGGCTTGTTTCTAAGCTAATTTGGATACAATGAGTATATCGAGAGTTTGAAATATCTACAATAGTTACTGACTGGAGAAGAATATAATGAAACACACTTTTCACAAACCTGCCTTTACTCTGATAGAGCTTATTGTCGCTATTACTATTTTTTGAGTCATCATGATTTCGGTTATGAGTATATTCCTTCTCGCTTCGCAAAGTTCTCAAAAGATAGAAGCTTCAAGAGCCCTTCAGCAAAATGTTAAAAGTGTTACAGAGGATATATCTGAGAGTATTAGAAGAAACAGCCTCAAAGATGTAAGTCCAGACCTCCTTGATGATTGTACTGGAAGCTCTACTGAGTTTGAAGGAGCAAATATTTCATGAAGTAAATTGTGTCTTCATGGAGACACAGAGTATTTACTAGCCAAAGAGAGACCAGCATGATGATGGCAAAGGGTTAATAGTACTGCAGATTGTTCAGTAGCTACGAGCAATATAAATAATATAAAGAAAAATATTTGCCGTGTGGTAAAAAAAGAAGCAGGAAATTTTTATCCTCTCACTAATAATAGGGTTCATGTGTCTAACCTTTCTTTTCAGCTCAACAATATGGAGCTTCCTAAAAGTAAACAAAACCCAAGAGTAACATTGAGTATGACTTTATACCCAAGTTTTGATCTGTGACTGAAATCAGATCTTGTACTTGCCTCTAAGATGCAATTTCAGACAACACTGAGTGAGAGGATTATACTTCATAAGCAATAGAAGATGCAAGCATGAGATAACACATCTTCGGGATACTCTATTATAGCTGCTGTTATGATGATATGATTTTTGATAGTATTTTGTTCAGGGACACTACAATTGGTTCTTTCAGAAATGCAGGATGGGAGAGGAAGACAGGAATATATCAAGGCATCAGCAGCAGCAGAGTGAGCTTTAGAGTTAGCATTACTCAAGGTGAAGGAAAATGGCTATGGCTTCTCTGAAACAAAAAATGATATAGATACTTTATGAGCGCTAGATGATAGAAAGACAGCAGTAATGAACTATGAATTTGCAAGTAAAGTTCAAATATACAGCGATAGCATCTGAAAATCAGAGACTATAATGATTCCTTTGTTCTGGATAGATGAGTTAGGAGTAGTTCAAAATCTCTCAGGTCCTTGACTTAGCTTTTCGGCTCCATGAGAAATACTTTGGAACATTATAGGTGATGGGGTTGGGATATCATGAAATGGTAATTTCACATCAAGTATTACCCGGACAAGAGAAAATGTTGATGGATCTTCGACTCCTACTACAGTGAAAGACTTTGTGTCTTGATCACCAAGTCCATACCTACAAATATATAATTCATGAGCATGAGTAATAAACTTTTCACTTGAGACTTCGGTTTCGGATGAATATTTTACTCTTCCAAAGGCAACGATATATTCGACTGCAAGGATCGGAAAATATAGTCAAAACCTTAAGACTGAACTCAATAATACAGACTTTTTGAATATTCTAAGATATTCTATCTTTTCAAATTAATCCCTCTGTAGAGCCATAATAAAGTTATACTGCCCCCAGTGATCCCACTAATTCGGGAAAAAACATAAAAAAAACTTGAAAAACACTTTATTGCTGCTAAAATCTAGATGTTTACTTTATATACTTATGTTTCTACATATGAAAAAACAAGACTTTATTAAAGCTGTTGCTACTGCTGCTGGACTCTCTCAAGATGCTGCTGCAAAAGTACTTGCTGCACAAATTGATGTTATTACTGCTGAACTTTCAAAAGGAGGTGAAGTAAACATTACTGGTTTTGGAGCATTTAAAGTAGCTGAAAGAGCTGCTAGAAATGGTGTAAACCCAAGAACAAGACAAGCTATTAAAATCCCTGCTATGAAATCACCTGTATTTAGAGCTGGAAAAACTTTTAAAGAAGCTGTTAGATAATAAGTTTTACTTAAAAAGAGTACTTTGCAATTCGCAAGGTACTTTTTTTGTTATTCTGAAAACATCATGATATAGTATAAGCGATTACTTGCTTATGATCTGTTTTATGCAGGAGCTGCACTTAAACGTTTTTCAAGAACCTACCTACATGGAGGATTTTATAAAGTGACTTAAGCAGGAAGAGGTACTGACATACAAGATATCTTTTCCTTCGGAATTTTGAAGTTCGAAAGTTTTAAGAGATGTTATTGATGCTGTGAGTCGAGAACTACAGATAGTTCCTATATGGAGAGCTAGATTAGTTCTCATAGCGGATGAACTCAATAATAACTCTATAGAGCACGGAAGCACAAAAGGAGATACAAATGAATTTTATATAAATATTACGAGAGAAGAAAAAAACGTGAATCTTGAGTTGAGCGTTTCCGATACTGGTAAGGGGCAAGCGCATAAATCAGCAAAAGAAATGGAACTTCTTAGAGAAGAACATAAATGCAAGGATTTCTCCAAGCATAAATCTATTAGAGGGAGAGGGCTCTTTCTAATTATTTCAGATCTTGTAGAAAACCTGTCATTCTCAGATACATCACAAGGATGACTCAGTGTATGAGTAAAGATGATAATCCCTACTGTTCAGTCTAAGGACTAAAAAACTTTTCCCCGTATAATGATTTAAGAGTACTTCTACAATTAAATTCACTCTCTAGTGAGCAAGAGTGAATTTTTTGAGGTACACGAAGATCTATATAGATAAAGGTGGTTTCGTTTATATTAGAGTACTCATTATGAAATATATTCATTTTCTTGATTTGGTTTTCTATGTTTCCGCTCAAATCAAATATAAATACAGATCATCTTGGGTGGACTATGAGAACTTCTTGCTCTCTCGTATAGTATATAATTTCGCTTGTCTGAGTGAAAGGAAAATCTTTTTTTAGTTTTTCTTTGAGACTTAGAATTTTTTGTAAATATTTTTCAGAGAGATGAAAATTCTCAACACCAAGAGTGATTCATTCAGGGTTTTTTACAGTGAGGGAAGGGATACCTATATATTTTTTATCATTCTTTGGAAGTATACTTCCACTCTCAAGAATGAGATCATTCTCAGTCTGAAAAATAATAGAATAAGATCTGAGCTGAAGAGATACTTTATTTGGAAGTGTTCGGGAAAATTGAACTTCTTGTATCCATGGTTGTGAGCGTTTGAGTCTCTCTGATAGGCTCTTTTGATCTATAGAGAGGATATGTTCTCATCTAATATACTCGAGGCTCTCATATGCCCTGTTAAGATCGATAAGAGTATCACTCCTAAAGATAAAGAGTGAACTAGACGATATACGTAGAACAGGAAGAAATGCTACAATTCACACACATCATAGTATTAAGATGAAAATGAATAAGTATTTAATAAATGAAATGTATTTTGAAAGTGAAATCCCTCAAAAAAATCATCACGAAGTATTTCGTTTTCTTGTCTTCTTTTTCTTGTCTCATATCCTCGCTACTTCTCAAAGAATCAGGGAGTGGGAGCTATATTTTTTTTTCTTGAATAAAGATCCTATTTTCATGAGATTTGAGCTAATGCATGATGAATGCTAGAAGATATCTCTCAAGAATCATCATAGCGAAATCTTAGTTTTGGCACCTTCATGAAATTAACTTTTTTTCATAATAGCTGCGTTATTTTATGAGCGTGTGACGCAAGAGACTTTGCTAACCCTTCTTTATTAGTAGTACAGCTTACATACAGATCCATATACGATCCATCGGCACTTATTTCGATAGTTATAAGGTTAATAATACCGTGCTCATCACTATAAAAGTCATTTATTCATATTATGTATTCTCCAATGAGTTTCTTACATATGGATTCGGCTTTTTGTCTTCTTTCAAGTTTCATGTTTTTTCTCTAAAAATATACCCTAAAATATTAATGAGCTTTTAACGTTTGACAAAAGAAAAAAAAACATAAAATACCTTTACTTTATTAAACAAATTATCTGTAAGGAGATAGAAATATGATATACGCAATCAGAAAAGAAAATGAATCGAATGAAAAACTTGTTTTACGTTACAAAAAACTTTTTTTTAGTTCACGAATCGTTACTAAGCTTAAGCAAGAACGATACGAGAAAAAAGATCTAAAAAAGAGAAAACAACGTGAAAAAGCAATTGTTACGAACCATTACAGAGAACTCAATTCAAAAGTTTACTTTTAATTCGAAAATCTCGCAATTAAAAAACTTCTTCCGATTGGAAGAAGTTTTTTAATTGCGAGGAGAGTTACAATTATTTTGTAACTACTGCTCCATTTGTTACAACAAGAGGATTTGTTGTTGCAGAGGCAGTACCAGAAGAAAAAGCAGCAGTTTGTGCTTGAACTGTTACTAAATCTGTAGATGCAGTACCAGTTTTCATAAGACCTACTTCAAGTCTGAAATCGTCCTCTCAGTTATCGTTTTCAGCTTTTCCAGTAATGTTCCCATCATTTTCTAGTGCAGTAGAGAGTTCATATGAGCCATTTGTGATTCCGTTTTTATCTGGACCAGCAATATATACATATCCACATCTTGAACCGTTACATGTTTGATCATGTTTTGGGTCTTGAGCAAGGTTAGGAACATAGTCATTTACAGTTGTAGCTGTACCAGTTATCCAATCTGCGTTTCCAACTGGGTACTCAGAAGTATCTTGGTAGAATTGTTCTATTCCACTTTGAAGACTCTTCACACTACTAATACGAGTAGTATCACGCGCTTTTTGTATCTGAGACGTATATACAGAAACAGCTCCAGTTGCAAGTATACCAATAATGGTAATAACAACGAGTAGCTCGATAAGGGTAAACCCTTTTTTCACAGTTTGTAACATGTGTATTGTAAGTTAAAAGTAAAATACGAGAATTATTATATAATAGAGATGAGTAAAAGCCAAAGACTCGGAGCGAAAACTTCTTGCTCAATTTTTTAAATAGTTTATAAAGCTTAAGGTTAAAAACGCTTTTTTCGCTTGGTTTCGATTTGAAAAACCTTAAAAATGCTCTATACTCAGCCCGTTATTTTTTAGTATAAAAACGTATGAAAGTCGAGAAAAAAATGCTTCCTGCTTCAATAGTGGAGCTTATTATTGAAGAATCAGCAGAGAATGTATCAAAATTTAGAGCAAAGGTACTCGCTGAAGCAAGTAAAAATGCGAACGTTAAATGATTTAGAAAAGGTGTGAAAATCCCTGAAGATGTAATAATTCGTCAATTTGGAGAAGAAGTTATTGCTCAAATGACAATTGAAAAAGCGATAGAATGAATATATAGAGATACGCTTAGAAAAGAAAATCTCATGCCAGTATCTCAAGCAGAGATACAAGAGGTTATATCTCAAGACCCACTCAAAGTAAAAATACATGTTGAAGTATTTCCAAAGGTTGTTGTAAAGCCAGAATATAAAAAAATTAAACTCAAGAAAACAAAATTGAGTGTTACTGCAAAAGAAGTACAAGCTGCGCTTGATGATATCCAAACACGTTTTACGCATTTTCATGATGCAACTGATGCTAAAGCTGAGGCTGCTATGTGAGATAGACTTACTATCGATACAGATGGATACGAAAATGGTGAAAAACTAGAATCTACAACTATGCAAGAATACCCACTTGTACTTGGTTCAAATATGCTCGTTCCAGGTTTTGAAGAAGATATGGTTTGAATGAAGGTTGGTGAAACAAAAGAAATAGATGTAACATTTCCAAAAGATTACCATAATGCTGATTTTGCAGGAAAGAAAACGATATTCAAGGTATCAGCAAAAAAACTAGAAAAAGCACATAAACCAGAATTTACTCCTAAATTCATTAAAGACCTGAGAGGAAAAGAATTAGACCTCAAAGGTTTTAAAGATCTTGTTAAAGAAGAACTTCTAGAAACAAAAGAATCAAATGACGCTATGGAGCGAGAGATGAAACTCATTGAAGAACTTTTAAAACATACAACACTTGATCTTGGGGCAAAGCTCGTAGGTCAACAAACAGAACAAGTATTTAAAGAAATTTCAGAGAATATATCAAAAGATGGAGTGAAAGTTGCTGATTATCTTGCTTCTCTTGGCCTAACTGAGGAAGAATATAAAGAGCAACACGTGAAGCCTACTGCTATAAAAAGATTGAATGGGGAAATGATACTCAATGAACTCATGACTCTTGAAAAACTTGAAATATC
>JAVCKV010155251.1:0-18220 GCA_032274145.1 Herpochondria borealis | reverse complement strand
GTAGCTCACGCACTGCAGGAAGTTGCGAAAGAGTCGGAAAAGATGACCCCCGCTTAAACTCGTAGCATGTAGTGTCAGGGCGTTCCTTGCTGTTCCTGATCAAACGATCCACGTCCTGTTTCCACAGCTCATCGATTCTTGCATCACGTATCGCACTTGCTGCATCTGTGCTGTTTTCTGCTATTTTTTGCCGCTCACTGCTGTCAATGTTTCCCATGGTGATGCAAGGGGCAGCATTCACTATTTATATCAAAAGCAATTGTTTGAAAGTCGTCTTCATCGTGGGTATACACGTGTACCTCCTGTCAGCACCAACTCCGTACCCACCCGTATAGGGCCTTGGTAGTATACGTACAGCTTCGTTTGGTCGATTTTGTTGTCGCCGTTCAAGAATCGGAATCGACACGACGAACGACAATGGCCATCACCGTTCACCACGATGAGAACCGCGTGGGAAATATCAGTGACTTGGTGCCCGTTTGAAGAAGAAGATCATCGGGATGGAACATGGTCGAGGAGAACCTGAAGTCCACGTTTCCTCAATCAAGAAATCTTTTCAAAATGTTGCAAGTACAAAATCTTCTTCTCTGGGATTATTTTTGTTTTCGAAAGGAACAAGCTACAAAGTTGTCAAGAGACCCAAGCGACCCTGGGTACGTGACAATTATTTCTGACATCTTGAAATTGGTGTAATATTGGTTCATGCAACAACTGTAAATAGCAACAGGCGAAGATGCGGATCACAGTGGTTCCTAGTAACCGTCTCGCGTCTCGAGAGTAGTATTGAGAGCAGCGGACGGCTTCAGCTGCTGGAGACAGGTGGATTGCAGAGTACCAATCCAAGGGATCAGATGACGAATTTGTCGAGCTAACACGATGGCTACAGCGACAGATGGCAATCTTACTAGCCCGTAGTTGTGTGCCAAACATGTTTCTCTCTAAGTAACTACTACTGGTGTAAATTTATTCGCGCTTTCTTCGTTCAAATCTTTTCTTTGCGGTCAGCATCGGTCAAGCTCAGGCAGAGCTTGCAGTCTTCGGGAATAAAGCCATGAATCTCGATGCGTGCAGGTGATGCTTGACGGCGACGCAACTTTTGTCCCGGTTGCGCGTGGTGATAAGAAGTCGAGGAAAAGCTATCTCCGGCGCGAAAGACGCTGCAAAGCTCTCCCTTGGTAAAATGCGAATCGACCTTGAAGGCTTCAATGAAACGAAGGAGTTCGAGTTCGATGCCGTTTTCCTTCATAGGCCGGCCGTAGCTATTGCGGGAGGTCAAGTACCATTCATCAAGGCCACCAAGGTACCAGTTCATCATCAGCGCCAGTCGACCAAGTGTCCCTCCACCAGTGGAAAGGCCATCCAGGAAGGATTTTTCCTTGATACGTTTCCATTCGGTTGGATTCTCTTCTGTAGTCGTGGCCCATCCGTAACTCTTGGACTTGGAGACCTCCACACTTGCACTGAAACTGAACGCCAAATATCCAGCTTCAACGCCAACAGAGACCGAAGTACCAATCTCTTCGGATTGCTCTTTGGTATAACTTTCCCCAACCACAAATTCGCGGTAGTAAAGTCCACTCGAACCGTCTCCGCGTGACGAAATTTCAAACTTTCGGCCACAGCAATTTACAATGAAACCACCAGCTCCACGGAGATGCATGAAGATGCGGTTTCTTGCATTGCAGACGATGTGTTCCGCACAATTCACCTTGTCATGATGATCACGCAAGTCGGAGAGGAACATACGTAAGGCTGGTCCTGCCATCTGAAATTCTTCAGCAAACTCGTCCTTGTCCTTGACGTCGGGTTTGTACATTTCAATGGCTTGAGGAACCGTCAAACACTGAGGCTTGGTCACCACGGAACCAGTTGTTGGTCCGAGCTCAAGCCGAGCCGCGTACAAGACTCGCATGGTCACAATCGTTTGACCCAAGGCTACTTCGGTCCAACCCAGATTGGTATTGGGTTTGACTTCCTCAACCATACTGGAACGTTCAGCCGTTAAATCTTGTGTGTGTGCCGTACGCCAGAAGTGGTGGTGCGGTGAAGGATAAACGGAGAACTTTTCGAAGACCTTGATCATGATATCTTCCAGCAAGTCGTAGATTTCCACAAACTTGGCATTCTTCATTCCATGGTTCGACCACTGCTGATAAACCTTCATCATTTGAGCGGACATGAAAATCCTGGAATCTTTGCGACCAGGCCAATCCCCAGCAGGATTCGAAAGGTAAAAGTATTGTCGGCCATATCGGCTGTCGAGGTTCTTCAAGAATTGCATGGCGGAGCCATCGCCACCATCAGGTTTGATGTCTTTGGCGCTGAGCGGTTGAGGCTCCGTTGACTCCACCACAACAAGGCCTTCGCTCGCGGCCATTAAGTACTCGGTTACTTCAGAACGGTAGGACTGCATCGCTTTCGTTCTTGCTTGTTCTGTTGATTGTTTTGGTGAGAATAAAAAATAGTTAGAGGACAAGCGGCGACCACAAAACACTGTTCGAAGGACGGTGCTGAGAACGGGGAGCGATGGAACTGAGAATTATGAGCTGAAGCAGAAAGATGAAAGAGGATGAATGAAGAACGGAGCACCTGGACGGACGACGACGTGGTGAGATCTCGTTTCGAAAATCAAGGTATCAACGCCCTTACAATGTGAACCTGTGTTGAAGATGAAGATATGGCACCAGCTGGCAGGTCCGTGACAAGACAACGGCGGAACTGGGTCCAATCATACAGTACGTCATAGCGATGAACATCAAACCTTTTGATAAACTTTACGTAGACCCCTATACGCATGGATATGCGCATTCTTCTAGTTTTGACACTTTTTAAATGAAAAGCTGGAAGACAGTCGTCCAACCCTTACCTGGTATCCAGCGTCGGCATCGCGGGTGTGTGCAGTATTTACTGTACCATTGCATACGTACCCAGGACCTCACAGGAATGATTTTCTGACTCTCTCGAGATACACGGCATCGGAAACAAGATTCAGTTCGATTTCGAACCTCGATGTCTTCAACGTACAGTATCCTGCCAGTATAATTTCTTTGGCTCTCTCAGTTTTGTGTCGCCCTTCTCCTAAGAAAATGGCAACAACACTCACGTTTACGAAGACACTCTACACCGTAGTGTCAGAACCAGACTGTGGTAAATGTCGTCTTCAACCTCTGGCACTAGCGTCGTAGCAGCCTACCTGCCAAACAGTCCATCTCACCGCTAAGTGCCAATATGTGCGACCAAGACTGGCTGACTCAACTCGGTCAAGGTCAAGGTGGAAGGAGAGGCCAATAGTATTTGGGCTCGGATCTACTTGTTAAGTTAGATCTGTGTTGAGGTCTTGAAAAGAATGATTGGATCCAAACTGCGAAGCCGGCACCCTCTTGAAGCCGGAAGTTCTTAGAAGGCATGGTTGCAATCTATCCTCTCCGGAAACGCGTGCCTTCGCATTCTGGACCTTTTACCTACTTCAAGTACTATTGGCGTTGTATCTGGTATGCCGTTTATGACTGAGAGCCAAGGGAGTCGAGGAGGAGTCGTCCCCTTTCTGCTAACCTGGTTCGGGGCTGCCGAGATTAGTAGTAGTACCCGCTTATCTCAAGAGAGAATTGTCGAACGGTATTGTGGGGCATCTATTTTAGAGCAAGCGCGAGTTGCAGTCACCGCCATTATGCTTACGATGAGCAATCAAGCTCGAATACGACATTGGACCTCGTGAGCGAAGAGATTATCTTGAATTCGGGCATGTCCCATCACCAACAGTGTCCTATACCACCAGACCAAATGGCAACGGACGACATGATACCGTGATAGGCAGACCAAGGGAAGCAAAGTGTAGGTAGTCTATGAAAACGGGCGAGCTTACCATTGAGTATCTCGTGACTCAAAATTTGAAGCAGTCCTGAAGTTCTCACTCAAAGAAAATACGCTGGCAAAGAGATGTATTCCATACATTCATTATATTTGTAATGCATACATCAGTCGCTGATCATTGAGAGTGATGTACGCAGCAGTGACACACCCAACCAAGCTTTGTGCGCAAAAATCGAATGAGTGTACACATCGCACTACTAATGACTGATAGTAGCAAAGATTAATAGAGCCTGACACGCCATCTTGACAACCTCTCCTGCCTCCAAAACATTGCTCTCCTATTCGCGCCGAGCTACAACGTAGATCGTTTCATCGTCGTCGTCGGACTCGATCACCAACAGTAGATCGCCCTCGAGTAAGGACAAAGTCGGACTTGGGAGCTTTTGCCAATAGTCGTGCACTATCTTCCCGCAAGCATCGGGCAGACCAAGATGTGTGTATATCCAGCTCTTCTCGTAGTCATGCCGCTCGACGAGTCGAGCCAGTCTCTCCTCACCAAACTCAACTTGTCCATCATCAGTATCACCACCATAATCACATGTCCAATCAAGCTCGACAGGCTGCGAGATGACCATAACAGAGCATAGCTGAGAAGCTTGGTTCCCGTCTTGAACCCATGTCTCAATACGCCCCTCTTGGACGCTCGTGTTGTCTTGTTGGGAAAATATAAAGACTGGCGCACTTTCCTCATAGTCTTGTGGTGCAATAACACCCTCGAGACGTCCACTCTTTGTTTCTCGCACGACAACAGTTCCACCACCAGTGCGTCCCCTCACCTGTTCGCCTTCCTTGATTGCAAAGTAAACAAACTTGTATTCTCCAAATAAATCACTCACTGGAGGAAGTTGCGACAGAGTCGGAAAAGATGACCCCCGCGTAAGCTCGTAGCATGCACTGTAAGGGTAGTTATTGCTGTTCCTGATCAAACTATCCACGTCTTGTTTCCACAGCTCATCGATTCTTGCAGCATCATCGCGTATCGTACTTGCTGCGTCTATGTTGCTGCTTTCCGTTACTTGTTGCCGTTTATGGTTGCGGTCGTCGTCCATAGTGATGCAAAGGGCGGTCTTCAAGTTAGTTTATATCATCTCTCCTGCTATGGATGAGTTTGAACGTTGTCATTTTTACCATTTTGAATTTTGGCTTTGCTGCTTGCGCTATCATCAACAGCATACTGTCTACTAGCGAGAATAGCACTGTCCTGAAACTGCGGTCTCTGTTTTGTGCCTTCGAGATGATCAGTTTGAAGTTGCTGGTCTTCTTAGAACAGATTGTCAACAACCATCGCCGCCACCATTCTTTTACAATATAGCATGCGACAACGCCGCAGCTTCAACTCTTTATCATCCTTTGGCGAGCACAGCAGCAGCATGAAAACAACAGTGGGCAGTATTCGAAAGGGACCATTGGCGCTTGCCGCAGCACTGCTCATTTGTGTCCCCACCTTGGTGCTGATGCTGGTGGGCAACAAGACGGAATTATCCGAAGAGGAACGAAAACATAAGTTGCGAGACATTTCTGGTGGTACTCCACGAGTCGACAATGCGGGAGAGTATACAGGAAGTCTCTGGAAGACACCCCAAACAGTGGGCAAACTCCTCTTGGGTCAGACTCCCTTTGCACGATGCGATGTCCATTCGGTGCTCGTCGGAGAAAACAAGATTATCAATGATTGGATATTCATGGAAGAACGAGATGCTGTCAATGTAGCAGTCATGACTGCCGACGGTAACTTTTTGACCTTTTCGCAGACAAAATATGCCATTCCTGGAGAAACACTGGCGCCCGTTGGTGGATTCATTAATAATGGAGAAGCGCCCTTTGATGCCGCACGACGAGAAGTGTGGGAAGAACTAGGAGTCGGGTCGGCGCGTACCAAGGAAGTATTGAGCAAAGGAGGATCACTGGAGCATTCCAAAGAGAGCAAAGAGAATCCATTCGGAACCTCGACAACTCCAGTAGCACATGATGAATTTGGTCTGGCCATTGGCACTGTGGCAGATGACGAAGCGTCGTCCTGGGTCTTTTTAGGAAAGTACAGAACCATGGCGAATCGAGGAGGAGGTTTCATTTATACCTATCTACTAAAGGATGCAATACCGTTGGTAGAAGGTGGAGGAACGTCAGAATACCTGGGTCGAGGGGATACTGAATCTCAAAAGCTAGTGCACCTGACAAGAGAGGAGGCTACCGAAGCAGTCATGCAAGGTCGGTTCCAAGAAGTCAAGTGGGCAGCTACTGTGGCATTAGGGTTGCTCCATCTTGAACGAAACGATAAGTGACGCGAGTTCTTGCCTCTCTATTACGCTCTATACAACATGTACTCTACTTACTGATAATCCTGAACCGAAACCTCAGCTACTTGCGGCACGCTCAGGTGCTCCTGCCAAGAGAACATTAGCTAGCTTTCACATCGCGCTTGGAGTGGAATGTGCTATACTGTTTCGTCAAAGTGGAAGCAAAGGCGGAAGTATCTACAGTAGGAGGTCTACTAGTATAGCCAGAGAGCTCATCTGGCACTCTGTGATTTTGTCCCACATTCCCGTTCGACTATGCATGTATATATCTGCTTCGTCGTGGCAAATTGTTCAACGGGTCGGTATCTCGAGTACCGTGCCAGCATTAGGGTCGCTTGGGTCTCTTGACAACTTTGTAGCTTGTTCCTTTCGAAAACCAAAATAATCCCAGAGAAGAAGATTTTGTACTTGCAGAGACTTCTTGCTTGAGGAAGCGTGGACTTGAGGTTCTCCTCGACCATGTTCCATTCCGACAATCTTCTTCTTGAAACGGGCACCAAGTCACTGATATTTCCCACGCGGTTGCTTCTCATCGTGGTGAACGGTGATGGCCGTTGTCGTTCGTCGTGTCGTACCCACGATGAGGACAACTTTCAGACTATTACTAATGACATAGAACTTGAACGCTGCCCCTTGCATCACCATGGGAAACATCTGCAGCAAGAAGCGGCAACAACGTGATGCTGCAAGAATCGATGAGCTGTGGAAACAGGACGTGGATCGTTTCATCAGGAACAGCAAGGACAACCCTATGACTGTATGCTACGAGCATAAGGGGTCCTCTTTCCCGACTCTGTCACAACTGCCTCCAGTGAGTGAGTTACGTGGAGCATACAGGATTATTTGTCTGGCAAATCACGAGGAAGACGTGCGAATGAGGGTCCGGACGGCTCATGCTGGAACTATTGTCTTACAAGAAGCAAAGAATGGACGACTAGAGGGTGTAGTTTCTTCCGAGTTCGTTGCGCCACCAGAGGCAAGTCAGCCACCATTCACGTTTGTCCAGAAAGATCATCAAGATGACGAGAGCGTCGAAGAAGGACGCATGGAGACATGGGGTTCATTCGGCGTCCATCAAGCGCTGCGTTGCTCTGTTATGGTTATCTCGCAATCCGTCGAGCTTGATTGGTCCCCATATCGTGATTCTGATAGTTTTTCTGATGGTGATACTGATGATGAACAAGTTGAGTTTGGTGAGGAGAGACTTGCTCGACTCGTCGAGCGGCATGACTACGAGAAGAGCTGGATATACACACATCTTGGTCTGCCCGATGCCTGTGGGAAGATAGTGCACGACTATTGGCAAAATCTCCCAAGTCCGACTTTTTCCTTACTCGAGGGCGATCTAATGTTGGTGATCGAGTCCGACGACGAGAGTGGAACGGCCTACCTTGTAGCTCGGCGCGTATAGAAGGACGATCATGTTATACAGGGAGGAGAGGTTAGTATGTGTGGCCTCCGTTTGTCGTTTGTGCACAAGAGGTTATATACGTCTCATTGCTGAGGTTAGGGTCCATTTAGAGGGATGACCTTGCTCTCATTATTCAGCACTATCTAGAACTGAGATGGTGCGACGACGCTCAATAGAATTAATCAGGGTATTTACTCGAGAAAAATCGAGATCAACTATGACATAACTTTGAATCACATGAACTTCTATCCGCTCACATCATCGTGGGCAGGCAGGTTGAACTTGCTCTTGGTGATTTCGGTACAGTCTGAGCGCGAGATAACAGGAAATACCGACAGAGAAGTCGTTCAAGCTTCTTCTCTTATTCTTTCACCATCCAGGTCGCCTCCTCGTACATGTTCCCACTCCCTCACCGGACTAACAACACACGAATCAATTAGACCGAAAGGATTGTTGAACCGACCAGTGCGGAAAAGCACGTCAGAAGCGTCGATCGATAGTAGTCGTGTTGCCCTACTGTTGAAAGACGATTCAAACTACCGGCGGCCACACATCTGGTACTAACTCGTGTTCAAATCGTGTACGAGGTGCAACATCGCCGATCCAGTCTGCATAGCTTGCGCTGTCCTCTGCATCACCAAGAGGTCGTCTTGTTGGTTTAATAGCCGACTTGCTTCTCACGTTCTTGCCTACCTTTGGGACATCCTCCCGAACTTGAGCATGACTGTCCACATAGGTGATTGCTATTGCAAATCTTGTCTTGGCACCTTTCTGTCCATTGTTGGCGCAGTGCATGGTCCATCCATTGTGGACCGTACAATCACCAACATTGAGTGGCATGTGATGATCAATGACACCTGGATTAGTATCCGCAATACGATCCTGACCCACCTGCTGTGTAATGCCATATCTTGTTGCTAAATGATCATAAGCGTTGTAGGATGATGCACTCGAAGAAGAAGAAGATGCACTGTCATTGCCACGACCATTCCAATATGGCAACGAAAAGTCAGAATGCGACTTGTTGATGAATAACAAGCCTGTACCGCCTTTACCAATGGAAGGTATATCCTGCAGGGGTATCCAGAATGTAATGGCATTACTCGTATCAAATGGCATCATGCGTCCGTCAATGTGCCATGGCGTAATTCCATCGTTGGAGCGCTTGATGAATACCGAGTCTTGATAGAGTCGTACTTTAATATCACTACTTGATGATATTGGTGGTAGATTGAGCATACAAGCTGCCGCGTGGCACAGCAAGGGTGACCTTGTCAGTCGTTGGATGGAGGGAACATCACGCCACGTGTTGAAGAATTGCAGAAAGGGTGCACTATCTTCTCCCTTTTTTCTGGCATCCTTGGAGTAGGCTTTTAAATCTTGATACACTTCTTGAATGATATGCGGCGGTATGAAATTTCGTAATGCTGCATGACCTTCTCTGGAATAGTCTAGTTGCACTTGGAGTGAAATGTCCTTGGTTTCATCATCTACTTGACGGACGGGCAGTGGTTGTTGCCGTTTTGACTTTGACTTTGACGACTCGTTTGATGATGACGTCTTCCTTTGGTGATTGACCTTTTTCTTCTTCTTGGTTCTTTTCTTTACTTGCGTGAGACCCATGGATGCAATCGCATCATCAACTGCTCGATTTTTGCTACTAGCATTCAGCACGAAAGAAGAAGAAGAAGTTCGTTGAAACTGAGCAAAAGCGCCTGCTAATGGCAGCAAGGAAACACACACTGCACACGCAAATGAAATCGCCAGCGCCCTGTTTGATAGGGCCATCGTAAGGTCTAAAGAGTTGTAATAGTGTTGATGACAGGCGAGTGCTTCTTGATGTTGCCCTTCTTTCTTTTGAGTGGTCGGAATTGCGTTCTGAGATTTCACAGGAACACGCGTAAAATATCCAGGAGGCCCGCGTCTGATTCGTACAACTACCGGGTGCCCCAGTATCTTCCAGCGTGTGAGTAGAAGTAGTGCAGTGTACAGTATAGGCCCAGCGCTTATGTCGAGCTTGATTGGAGTGCTAGTGAAGATAGATGTTTGATGAGGAGCCAATGACTCGACTCCGGCATGACTACGAGAAGAGCTGAGTTTTACCCACATCTTGGTCTGCCCGATGCTTGCGGGAAGATTGTGCGCGACTAGTATTGGCGCAAATGCTCCCAAGTCCTCCAACGTTTTCCCTATTGGAGGACGACCTGCTGCTGGTTAGGAATAATGGGAAGATCTGCATTGTATCTCGGCGCGTATAGGAGGGCGATATTACAGAGGGACGAGAGAGAAGTATGCGTGGCTGTGCTCCTTGGATCACAATAGCTAGACTCGCTCGCGGACCAGGTGATGTTGCGAACACTGATTCTGAGTTGTGGCATCTCGAGAGCGACGCCCTCGTTCTAATGAAAGAAAATAATCATCTATTCTAAAAACAAAGTGTATTGTGTACACACACACTAACACACCAGTTCTTACACACAAATTGATGTATACAAGCGAACGTTCAACTCTCACGAAATAGCACGAAGCGTCAAACCTAGAAGTTCGCGCTGGAGCAGTCATAACCATGCTGCTGCAAGTCGAAAGGGTACCCAATCGCGGCTAGCTCGTGCCACGAGCCCTTCCGTCGCCTGCTGTAGATTTTGCTCGTCGTCGTCCCCAGCTTGGATAAGTTGCATCAAATCATCACCAATCGACATGCAAAGAAAGGGGCACCAATGGCTTTTAGTAGTTGTCCGGTCGATTGGATGCCACTTAGATGCCTGGTAGAGGATAGTGCTGCGGACCGTAAGGTTTTCTATTCAGCGCGTTCAGTCCGCCTCGTGGTACCAGATGCTCCACGTGACGAGCATAGATTTCTCCATAGTTACCCACGGCTTGAATAGCATCAATCAGCATGTGTTCGTGCAAAGGACCAAAAAGGGATACCAGTGGCATTTGGTGGCCGGTAGATTGTGTGATTCCTTGCTCCTCAGCGTAGAATGTCGCAGTCACGATCAGGTTCACAAACGAGGTGAATTGAGGATCGTCCTGCCGAGTCACTGCAGAACGAGGGTCCTTCGAAAAGCGTCTCTTCCCTATTTCATAGGGTCCAGTGTAGCCATGATCTCGGACGTTGGGTTCCGCAATTTGCAAACCTTGTCCAACAATCACGTTACAGGCTCCATTACTCAGACCAACAAATAGTTCGTTCGCCTGGGGTACAACAACGCTTTCAGAAAAGTAGGCGAGGGCAGTGAGAATGGCCGTTGTTCCATCAACGACACAGAGCTTGAGGCCTCGGCAAACAGTTGAAGATGCATCGAGAATTTCGGCACATTGTACGTATCTACATAGTGCACAAGGAAGTTAGCTGAGGGTGCATTGATGTGTAGTAGTATGCAAACAATGACAGAACTTACGTTGGTATACCCCCAATCGCAAGGCCATCGTAAAAACTTGGCTGAGAGAATGAGAATCCCACTCCAGATGTCGGCTCCCTCACGTCGCGTTCAAAGGTCCACGTCGTTTGAGAGAGAACATCGACAAGTCCGTCTGCGAGAGCAATGAACCGTTCCGGAGCTGCAAGGACTTGGAAGTCTACGTCTTCAGGAACACCGTTGAAGATTGCCGCTGACACGGCGCGACAGAAATCAACATCGAGGCCAGACCAAATTCCAGTTGTAGCATCGAATTCCCCGAAACCTGGGCTTCGCGTGATACCGCAACGGAGATGTCCTCTGTCCATAATTCGCCGCAATGTACCGCCGTCCATCGGTCCTTGACCATTTGGCGTCAGAGAACCAAAAGGAAAGGAGAAAATCAACCCCGAATCGCCTGCATTTATCGTGTTGACCCTTCGTCGAGGAACGATACTCTCGAGATGTCGAGCATACATTTCACCGTAGTTACCAACAGCGGCAATTTCGTTTCGGAACGAGGTGCTAAAATCATCCCCAAACATATCAGTCGTAGCAAAGCTCTCCGCAGTATCCATGAATACACCTTGTTCCTCTGACGCGAGGAGGGCTTGTACAACCCACTGAACCATGTCGGACCAACCAATGTCGTTGTCTCTCGTGACCATTGACAGTGGTTCGTGAGAGTGTAGGTGTTCACCAACTTGGTACTCACCAGTGTAGCCGTTTCTTCGGACAACCGCTTCTGAAACTTCGAATCGGTCTCCTGCAATTACATTGCAGGATCCTGAGTCAAAAGCATCGTACAGACTCTTCATGGTGGGCAGCCGGATCAAGTGTTGCCCTCGCAGCAACTCCGCAACGGCAGATGCGTGCGTGCTCCCTTCCAGGGCGCAAATGCGGATAGAGGTACAATTTCCGGTAGTGTCAAGGCGGTCGGTACAGTTAGTGTATGTTGGCAATCCACCAAAAGTGAGTCCGTCGTAAAGATAAGGAACCGAAAAGGTGAACCCAGCTTTAGAAGAGCTCTGTGTATTCGCGCGGTTGTTAGCGTCAAATCACACGACTCGCATACCCTGTAGCAATCCATGATAGTTTCACCATACGTACCTCAAAAACATCCCTTTCCGTTGTATGGGTCACATGACTTGCTAGAACATCAACGGAACCAAGCTGAAGAGCCGCGAACATGTCTTCGGCCTCTACCTCAACAAATTCAACATTATCCGCGTTGCCAAGTGCAGCTCCGGCAAGGGATCGACACTAAGTTCGACAACATTGATTAGCATATAGCCACTGTATACACAATGCCCCGTAAATATGATAATCTGCTCAACTTACCAGGTCAGCTTCGAACCCCACGTAGGTATCCTCGTTCAGTACGCTAAACCCGTCAAGACCAGGAAGTACTCCACATAAAAGAACTCCTCTGGCCACCACGACCTCCAGAGTCTGGGAGGCCACAGTCGGGCTCTCAGGCGGCGAAGACAAATCATCTGGGGCTGGTCGACGGGTGTAACTCAACTCTGGAGGATTACCAGATGGTGCCAGTGCTGGACTTCCGCTGGGCAGTGAAATGCTGTCAGGGCTTCCACCTCCTCCGCCGTCCGAATTGCCAATAAAGAGCACCCCAATGACCACCCCTAACACAATTATAACCACAATCACAATCAGCTCGCATACATCCACAGCTGCCAACTTGATGGAGGGCATGCATATTCTGCTGTTCCTGTCATCAGCAGGGTTATCTGCAGAAGATTGGTTCTGCTTCTCAAGGCGCAATTCCCTTTGACCTCCTTCTTGTTGAGTATTTTTCGGAGATGTAGTCTGTCCAACCGTGAATTTCTCGGGCCCTTCCCATCGTATGGGGGGCGCCGGCTCACCCGCGACAAGTCGCACAGAATGATCATTACGCTCCTTCGTTGAGAGATCCAGACCATATGCATGTAGGGGTGGCGGAGATGACTCAGTTTGAATCTCAGCACTGTAGTCCTCCTCATCGTCTGATTGCACTGGGGTTCCTACAGCGAAGAGAGGAGCTACTCTGATTGGAGCAGACTCGGCATTATCAAGTTTCACTTGCTCTTCCGTTGGGGGATCCAACTTATACCAATGTCTAGGCACCGAAGATGTAGCTCGCGGAGTAGGAGTGGTATCCTCCCCATCGTCTGGTGTAACTGGGGTTCCCACTGCCAAGCTAACAGCTGCAGTAGCAACAAGAGGAGGGGGCCCAAGTTCGTCACTTCCAATGGCGTTCTGAATTGGTGACACCTCCTTACCTTCGTCATAGGCGTTGGCTTGTGCCGTATGCGCTGAAGGTGTAGCTTGAAGAGTGGGAGTGGCATCTTGCTCATCGCCTGGTACAACTGGGCTTCCTACAGAATCAAGATCGGACAAGGCGAAGGTGTTATGCAGGTTCGACCCGGCATCATCCACGACCATGTCCTCGGCCTCAATATCATCCATGAGAATATCTTGGAAGCACTCACTATCATCCATCAAATCATTTGGGGGTTCTTCGTGCACCAAATCAACGAATGCATTATCGGGTTGGGGGCTCTCAGGAGAAGTGGGCCTGCCATCAAAGCAGTCTCGAAAATCTAAGCTCACGTTTCTGGATAGAGCTGCTTTTGCACCATTAGCAATCACTTGGTTATCAATTATGGTCGCCGGTTGGGCTGACTGAAGCTGCCAGTCATACAGCCACAAATGTATCAAGTGATGAACATCAAGCCCCTCGACCTCGGTGGACGAGGTATTGGATCCCCCAGAGATCTTGTTGAGCACCTGTACAAAAGGATCAGCCCCTGCGTCTTCTGTTGCGATGAACTCGGGAATCCCATGGAGTGTGATGGGTTTGCTGTCAGACATTCGTTTGGTACCGGAAAGTGATGCCTGCACGTTGGTTTCAAATCTATCATAGTCATAGCCTGTGTGATGTTTTTGTGTTTCTCGATCCAAGCCTGCTTCTGCGGCATGAACAGTAGAATCAGCTAGGCTGGCCGATTCGGTTGATTGTGTAGTGGATGATCTTGTTGGTGACGTGCAATCACTGCCGTTGCCGAAGAGACGATCACCACCTTGTTGGCTCGGGTCGCCCTCCTCAGTCTCCATATCAGCGAGTTGATCTCGATGTTGGCTGCGTTCAGCCAACTCCTGTTCAATAAAATCAGCAATATCCTTCCTAGCATCATAATATGTTGATCTTGGCATCCCTGAGATATCCACATTTGCTTCTCTCTTCAACATGCTCACAATCTGCCTCTTTTTCGTACTCTTCCCCGTCTTTTTCAAGTGTTCTTGGAGGCATACGGAGTTTCGAAGAAGCTCGCGTTGAGAGAGTATAGTTTCGTTTGCCTCATTCTTCGGAGCGTGACAATCAGAACAGTGTTCGAGGGAGCTGTCTTCATAGTGAAGATACCATGGGGGGGGATCGACAGCTTCTTGTTGGGCAACTCCTCGTTTCACAAACTTGGCTTTCCACCTGCAGCCTCCCCCATCGCACTCGAACCATCGAATACAACCGTTGTTGTGCTTCTTCTCCATGCTCTTGACGAGACGACACCCTTCATGGTAGAAGGAGATTGCCTTGACCACACAAGTTAAATGAGGAACGAGAATTGGTTTATTTCTCAATTCGCTCACACTGCTTGCATCGTACTCACGAAACACGTTGACGTAGCCTGGCATCGTTCTCAACAAAGTCGGGTTTATCAATGCTACTGCTTACTCATTCTTTGCAGAGAGCGTTCACATCAATCCGCAGTCTCGGACTGATCCGAATTCTCGGACGAAGGTCTCAGACACAGAAGCGTGCGAATCGGATTGCGAATCTTTTGGCAGTTAATTCATCTGTGTGCAGTACCACAGTACACTACTGCAGTCACCGGTCGCTGCAGTACTTCATGTTCAGTGTCGGTACGTGTTTTGTCGGTGGGCGCTATTACACCGAGCGACACGTTGCAATTCTAAGCAGCGCTGCTGCTACGGACTATTGCGAAGGCTCGATTGGTGTATTAGGGTGGATTGCAGTGTATAAAGTGTGTAGGGCGAATACTTTTGTTGATGTGATCTTGAATGATGAAGACGAAGCGTGTATCATAAGATAATAGTGCGTCCACAAACCATGGGTAGTGTAAAAGACGATGGTAATTTGCAATCAAAGATCGTCTCCACCACCGCATAGTCGACATTCCATGGCAACAGACGCTCCATGTTACGAGCGTAGATTCACCATAGTTGCCTATAACATCAATCAGCGTGTGGTCAAAAGGAGTACCGAAAAGGGATACCAGTGGCCGTATTTGGGTCCGGTTCGACTGGGTGATACCTTGCTCTTCCGCGTCGTAGAACGCTGCTGTCACGATCCAATTCAAAAAGCCGGTGACTGACTCACTCGAGGATCGTCATTCCGGGTCACCAGAAAAAGTGGACCTTTGGAGAAGCTATTTTGTCCTGATGTTCCAACAATGAACGGAGGGAACGCCTAAGTATCCCGGAAAAGGTACATTCACGTGACAGAGCTGGGACACCTGGGGAAGGGGAGTCAATCGATGTGATGGAGCCGAAGACAAAAACATCCTCACATGAACATGATGCGTTTTGGAGTTCTCATTGTGTCCCCAAACGACTGGAAATGGCGAAATGATTGAGCGAGGACGTTCAAGGATCCATCGCACGTGGATGTTGCTATGAGCTCCATGATGTGATCGACAAGCCGGTGAAACTATACTTAGTAGAAGGTAGCCCTGAAGATGGAACAGGTATCATGATCTAGGATCTTCCAGACGAACTGCAAACGAAGCTGACTACGACGATGCTTCCGCCGCAGCTTGCAGAGCGCGCACTTGGATCTCGCGACTGACCCACGCATCTGTCGCAGCGTATCGAATCTGTGCTGGCGTTAGGTCTTGCGCCGCCCAGTTGCTCATTTGCTGTCCCTTGGTGATGCGCCCCTGCATAAAGTGCGCAGCGAGTGCGCGCAGCGCTTGACTCTGCACTATTTTCCTTGTCACGGAACTGAGATCGACAAAGCCCCCTGGTTCAAAATCAAGCACACGTTGAAGCTCAGTCACGTCCTGATCAATGCCGACTCCAGTCTTGAGTATGGTTGGACTGGTCAGGAGCGGTAGCAGTGGTGTGAACTGGTAATCTGTTTCGCAGATACGAAAGAGGTAGACTGTATTGGCAGTGGCGAGTTGAATGAGAGCGGGTCGATTGTAACCACCCTTGATAAAGACAGGTTTTGTTTCTGTATCAAATCCCAGATGCGTCTCTCCAGAGTTCAAGATCTCCTGTACTGCGTGTATCATTGCAGGAGCAGTGCGAAGAAGCCTCACGGGGCCCTCCCATCGAATAATTGGGAGCATATTGATTTCTTCTTTGCTTATTTTGATTCGGTCATCCTCCACCTCTTTCTTTGCTTCCCCTTTCTCTTTTGTTCGACCGTGGTGTGCAGCCTTCTTCTTCTTCTGTTGCTTACTCGCTCCGTTTGTGCCGTGGTGCGTGTACTTTCGTCGGTTCTGATTGCCGTCGACGTTCGTTGCGCTTGGAACTTTCTCACGAGAGGCTGCTAGAGGTAGGTCCATACTACGTAATACTACTTTCTGGTTGTGTATGATACTCTACTTATACGCACACAAAGGAAGCTCTTCCTGTTGCCTGTTGCTCGGAAATGGTCTGCACATTAGTAATGAGCGGTGGATGAGTGGATGTGCGGCCGAACGCGCCTCAGTTGCATTGTGACGTCACACTCTCTCAAATCGGGATCTCGCTTTTGGACACGATGAAGGAAGCGTGAATTATGAAAAAATGCTCGTCAAATCATGGGTACTGCTAAAAGACAATGCTAAGTTGCAACAGGAAGAACGACTGGTTGCAATCAAGGATCGTCCTCTCTACCGCCGCATTGGTCAAACTTTGAACATGCACGGTGTCCTGGTTGTTCTGTGGAAGCAACGAGAGGACACCAGATGCGATTGAGGTGCAGCTCTGACGAGCAGGTGACTCCTCAAACCAGAGCAGCGAGTTCGCATCCTTTATCTGCCAGTCAGTATCTGACGATATCGTTTGTTTACCTCGAGAGTGGCAGCAAACTCTCAGATCGGTCGCCGCCCATCATGGAGGCTCATTATTTTGTGGCGCATTGGGAGAAGCACGAAAAATGTCAATGGCTGTTTCGATTAATTTAGCTAATCATTTGAAAGAGACAAAACTGTGTCAAGACTAACACAAGAGAACCATGAGACGTGAGCACGTAGACTCCTACGTGACTTGTACGGAGACCAGTCATTCTTGGTCACTCCCACCTAACCTTCGCTCATCTTTTTTGGGAAGAACCTCTAAGGTCCAACTTTCCCCTTGTTTGGCAACAACTCCATTTGTGCAACAGCGTTAGAGAGACGCTGCAGCGCTATTGTTCGTGGAGGAACCAGCAGCATGAATGTTTGGTCAAGTTCCGAGCGGGAGGATGTCAACCATCCTGACTATTCCAACGTGGAGATTCTGTCGACAGATAATGAATCGCCGTCAGTAGAGGCGATCGAAAAACGGGATACCATCAAGGCGATGAAAGCACGAGAACATGAATCTAAGAGAGTGATTGTAGAAAAAGATGGCTTTACTTCTTGCAAGGCTGAAATAGCAAGCAAGGGTCCAAGACCTGCTGTTCCCAACGATTCGGACAAAGCACCGCCCACTCCACCGACAAGGATGCTTTCCAACCATACGGGAGCAACCGATCAAGCGTTGCTCACTTCAACACTGCCAAGCAAAAGAGCCGTAAATCTATTGCCTCAAGACGAGGTCATCCAGCGCTACAAGACAAGATCTAAACAACGCGAAACAACCTCTTACTTCACTCAATCAAATTATTCAATCAGTTAAGCAAGACTTAAAGAGTGACCTCAATCTAAAGAAAAATTATGTTTCAAGGCCTTATGCGGTAGCTTCCGACATAAAAAACTTCGAGGGGACTGTACGACTTAAAGAGGTTAAAAAAGGTCAATGGGAGTTTAGGGGAGAAAGTCATAGTAAACTAAAGTGCTTTGGAAACCTTCACGTAGGGCGGCATAAGAAAGAAGTTGACGCGGCAAGAGCTGTGATCAACCCCGTGTTTGCTGGCGCAAATCTCAGGGAACCTAAAGCGATAGACTCGTTTAAACTTAATGATTATATAAACCTACGTGAGAATACTATTTTTTCACTTAATTCTAGTATAAAGGATTCTAAGGTGGTGCTTGATA
>JAVCKV010155142.1:4780-18220 GCA_032274145.1 Herpochondria borealis | reverse complement strand
CTATCAAAGAAAGAAGTATCAATAGTTATTCTTCTTCGATTTTCCATTTCACTCTGGCAAGGCATGGATTCAATGTGTCTCAAAATAAATTCACCCCCAAGTCGAGACGAAGTTTGTAGAACCGCATTTTTCAGGTTAGCCACATACTTATACTGGATTCCGCCACAGTAAACGGCTCTAGCAAGATAATCCCAGATTTTTTCGATTTGATTAAGATATGGAGACAGAGCAGGCCAACGTAGAACATCGATTTCCATTCCAGAAAATAATTCCTTCACTTTATTCCCATTATTAACAGGAGCATTATCCTGCATAAACGTAACTTCAGCTTCATGCTTTTCACATGCAAATAGCATCAGGTTTCCTTGAAGCACATTCACGTAGTCGACAGATTTCAGCGTGGTAGGGATAATGCAAAACTTCGTGTTCTCCTTAGCGCATATCCCAGCCCAAACCATAACCGATCCACCGCCACAATGCATACTTAGAACTTTTCGCTTCGGGTTTCAATGTGATTTCAGTAGTGCTTTTATCCATCAAGCCCGTCCACATTGAAGTTCTTCTCATCTGAGAATATAACCCTACACCACTTTTTTCCGAAAAGGCCGTACTCCATACCAAATTCAAACCTTCGTTTCTTATTATTCTCATTGAGGTCTAAAGTTCTAGACATCTTAACGAAGCGAAACTTTTTGAGGTGAGATACGGTGCGTCAGACTTTCTGGCAGCTCACAGAAAGCTTCAAAGATTTCTTGATTTTTGTACGTGATATTATGTAATCCCTTAGTTGAGCAGAAATACGAGATTTATCGTGTACTTCGAGTTTCTTCGGGCGGCCTGTGCTTTTGAGCTTCCATGGGTTGTTGGACTCTTTAAAAACGCGTATAAATGGGAGATCTCTTCTTTCTACACTGATTTTGGAGGATCTCGCTTTCGGCATGTCGTTTCGAGTTTAAGCCT
Source organism: Herpochondria borealis (assembly GCA_032274145.1). Classification (NCBI taxonomy): domain Eukaryota; phylum Rhodophyta; class Florideophyceae; order Ceramiales; family Ceramiaceae; genus Herpochondria; species Herpochondria borealis. Next base: position 17,260 of record JAVCKV010155142.1, on the reverse strand, counting down.
TGTTGCAATGAAGTCGACTTTACATCAGAACAGACATTGATACTTCTATTCGTCTTTTAAGAACGTTTTTGTACCCGACAGATTGAAACTTATACTTGGTAATATATTTTCTAAATTATTTGGGTCCTACCATTTGAAACGTTCTTGGTTCCCATTCCACCGCTGAGGCAGAAACCCGCTGTTGTTTATCCGCAACGGCAACAGGCAGCAGTTTTATGCATCTTGAACTCACGTATCAATACAAATTCCTCTCCGTTGCTGTTTCGTACATTGTTACCATGTAAGGGTCTCAGTCCGGCTCCTTACGTACATACATCCCCAAAGAGCCAAAAAGGGACGTCTTTCCACCATCTTTTTTAACCTGAGCATATCATTGAGAGAGAAACGAAGACCTAACTGTGAGAGGGACACTGTTGACTTTGATTCCTGTCTATATATAGGCCTGGTGGCAGACAGGACAAGTAAACACCACACAACAACTCACCTACAAACCTTGCTCTTCATCATGTGATCCACTGCTCTCACTATCAACGTCCTATTAATCTTGCTTCAATTCTCTGCAACGACTTTCGCTAGAGAACCACAGCTAACATCGACCGATGTCCTCTACACCGTTTCAGGAAGGCCCGTTTGCGCTGCCATTCTTGCCCGCCACCTCACTCACACACCTTCCACTGAGCTGAACAAACGTCTCTTTGAGCTGCAGAACAATCTTACCCTTGTCTCTCCGAGCGCCTCCCACGTCGATTTATCGGCGGCACCCACATCGATTAAGAAAATTAATCAACCTCTTCTTCAGGTTCGATATGTGGACGGTCGCAAGCAAAAAACTCCCGCCCCGTCGATTACCATTCGTGAAGTGCATGGCTACACGGTCGTCCACGAGTCGGACGGTACAGTTCGCTTTATCACCCATCACAGCCTCCATCTAGTCCCCGTCAGCTCAGAAATGGGCCATGCAGGCATCTTCGTGAATATAAACATGAAGAATCAGGCGGGAAACGATCTAACAGATTACCCAATCCGGTTGTCGACTGACGTTATGAGGAAATGTATTCTTCCCGATATTCAGGATGATGTTAGTATCGCCGAAGAGATTAGAATGGCTCGTGGTGGAGTTGGGTGTCACCCTCGCTCTCCGAATCGGGAGCTTGAAGTCGTTGTAGCGGCTAACTCTGCGACATGTCACTTGTACGGAGGTAAAATCTCTAGTTTGCAGGACAAGCTTTCTTTTCTCCTCGCGAAAACGCAGGAGACATTTGAGGAGATCATCTGTATCGAATTCAAATGTTTGTAATGGGACCTGTACTGCGGCGGCAGCTGGCCCGTACAAGCCGGCCCGGGACGCAGACGACGGCGAACCGATCGACATGTTCGAGGACCTTTGGGATGAGAAAGACATCAAGCACGACATCGCCCTATTCGTCGCACCAGACTATGCCTCTGATGAGAATGATGCTTGAGTCGCACCTGGACTCGTGGGCTGTAAAGAAAATCCTACCTCGTATTCCGAGGCAACGCTGATCGACTTTGATGTGTACACGACGATTGCACATGAATTGGGCCATAAAATCGGGCTGCATCACACTTACACGGGTATCATGTCATCTGCTTCTGGCAAATCGTTCACTCCCGAGTTGCGGCGGTCTTTGCTGTTCTTCATGCGGTCGAAGAATGCCGAAAGTATTTCTTTTTGCACTAGAGAGGTACAAGTGGAACGCGTCCGTACTTTCAATCAGAGTGATAAGGCCCTCAACTGTGTCGAAGAATTCACTTCCGTGAAGCAGCTCCGTGTTCTGCGTGTGAAAGGTGAGCCCTGAAATTTCGAGATTGCCATCCAGCTAACGCACGGGGTGTTTGAAATGCGCGTAGCTGCCCCTGAAATTTAGGAGGAGGTAGAAGGGCATGGCCTTGTTCGCTACCATGTCGGCGTGACTACCGTCATTCTCAAGTACGGGCTTGCAGGTGGGACAGTTGAAGAAGAAGCCGGTGACAAGCCACGCCGTTGATGAAGGGGGAGAGTTCATTTATAAGCTACCAAAATCGATGTCGCGATTTGTACAACATCGTTTGGAATGCAAATCTTGTGATGATGACAAAGAGATTTTGCGTAAGGATGAAGAAAACCTCTGTCCTGTGTGTGACTGAGTTATGGGTAAACTAATATTGATGAACAAGCTTTGGCATATGCCAAAGATTGCTGATCCAGGTTAATATTATTGAGTTACATTCAGGTATTCTTAATAAGGCCAGCCTGTGGAATCCCTTCCTTGTTAACTAACCAGCCTCACTTGAAGGCGTCGCATGAATCCGCTTAAAATCCGCCCAAAGAAACTTCAAACGCCCTTCTTTACTTTACACTCCTCTCTGGATCTCCGGGACTGCATGGTTAGATTCTGCTGACAATTTTGTAGAGAAGTGGTCCCAGGGGCGCTTTTTGACTAAATAATCGCCTACTTTGATAGTCAGTAGGAAATGCATACTCCTTTAAGTTAGTCACTTATAGTCAAGTAGTAGTCAAGTATCATTTCACTAGTTATTTGCAACTTCAGTGGCTACACGTTTGCAAATACGTTTGAATGCAACACTCTGAGGGTGCAGGATGCCTTTTTGGACATCAGTAGCGCCCTTCAGCTGTGCCTGCATGTACGCACGGATCTCAGTTGACCGTTCCAGTGAAGAACTCAGCAAAAACTGCCTCTTTCTTCCCTTAGAACGTCCAAGATCGCTGAAAAGTCTTTCCGCGCTTGCAGAAGATGTTTGAGCTGCAAACGCCGATCGAGTTACCTTATTGAATGGTGCAGGGCTAATATGAGCATTCCCATCATTAGAACACTTCCAATACTTGAGCGTAAATTACGCCCTGCGCTGCTGGTATGAACTGAACAAGAGAAGGTGAGTGTGCTTGCGTATGCAAAGCAGCGTCAATCGATAGCACAGTTGGGTCCCATGAAGTCGCCGCCGGGGGTGTGAGGCTCGCATATAACAGAACGTGTCAGCAATTTCTTTGTACTCGTTGCATACTATTTTAATAGTGAAAAATCATTTATTTATTTCAAATTAATGTAAGCACTCTTTTTGTATTGAAATTTGAAATTTTTCGGTTTTCAGAGATTGACTAAAATTAGTTAACAATCAAGATTTTCTCAAGTTAGTTAACTTTGGCAAACTTTTCACGGTAGTTAGTTTGTTAAAAAATCGGGCCTGAGTGGGCCAGGCGGACCTCTACGGGGTCATGCCTAGCAGTTGTTTCATCTTGACTTCTGACTCTGGCAGAAACAAGCTAGTTTATGTTCATGATCAAGGCTCACGCGCGCCTCTGACTAGTTTTAAATTCCAACTTACCTCTACATGTGTAACGTTTCGATACACGTGCATTTTTGTGCCAGGCACGTCTGACCTGCCTCATTAACCAATCAACCTTACCTATATCGGCCTTAATGGAGGTACCTGACTGTACCTAGAATATATATTTGAACCGTGAAACATGAAAAAGCATGGTTCGTTTCTGGAGTATTAAATAGTTAGACTGAAAAATCTGAGAAGAGAGTGAATGGTGCTTTTGAAAATTTCGCATTAGTGTGTGCCTTTGATTTCTCAGTTCATAAATTTGTGAAGTTGCCACCTCTATTCGAAAAACTAGCTTAAAAATACCGTAAAGGTTACCAGCATAAAATTATTCACACCCCTTCATGTCATTCAGGAAATACCTCACGTCTTACCATACGAGACATTCAATTTGTAAATAAAATTAATTAATTTTTTGTTCAAGCGCAAGCCAGGAGTACTAGTTGTTTTTACTCTTTCTTTCTAAAAAAGGTTATTAAATTTCTCCTAAAAGGCTTTTACGATTTCGTTTAAAAATTCATGTTCATCTTGATTGATTTAACATTAATAATTCCTTAAAAGCGTATAGTCATCTACTAATAACGTTTCTAAAGTAAATATTCATTTATTCAAATTATTTTTAGGAAGTAAGCGTGTATTCTGAAGGAAGAAATGATTCAAATTTTAAATAATTTAATCGTTATAATTTGATCTCCCAACTATATGGAAAAGAATGGTTGCGTAACGATTTTCTTCTTGGCTTTTCTACGCGACCTATTTCCATCTGCTCAGTTCCTCTACAGTACGCGTTGTTAACTTCGAAGAGAGGTGTGTGTCCTCCTTCTAAGTGCTTAAATAGTTGCGACCGGCATCTCGCGGTCCGAACATAACCTGAGGGCTATAAATTGGAGCTTAGCGGCGCCGAATTTTCTTGTCAATTCATTTCTCGCACTCATATTTTTATTATTCATACTCGGTTACACGACTTTTATGAACCACCATTTAATTAATATTAACAGGCCTCGTACAAATAAAAAATATATTCCTCTACCAAAAAGTAGTATCCTTGGTAACAAGACAACCCAGTCGTCATAGAAAAAGTACGGCACATGTCAGTCAGTGAGACACGGCCTTCCCTTCAAAGTTGAGAAACCTGATCTCCTCACGCAATTAAACGTCGCCAACAAAGGTTACACTGAAACGGTCTGTGTCACGCTTTGTCGAAACAAACATACGGATTTTCTCGTCAAGAACAACTTCATCCCAGTAGGGCGGATCTGAGTCCTGGAACATGCGGAACGGGCGCTTAGTAGCTATGCTCACCCAGCGTTTTCCCTCCACACGGATTTCGAATCGCACCTTCTTCACATTGCGTGTAGTAATAGCCTCAAACGTCAGTTTTGGGAGTGTGTTGCCAACCACAACGTCTCCATTGTACAGTGGTCCCAGAACCTTACCCGCGGAAACGACTGACAGGCCAGTTACATCCAGGTACATCTGACTACCTGCCTTATTCTCTTTCAGTTTGGTGAGAACGCCCGCTTCAGTCGAATCCTGTTCAGCCTCTGGGCTCGCTTTTGGATTGGAAGGCGCTTCCGGAGCTTCCATAATTGATGGCGTGGGCGTGAGGGTCGGTTTCATGGTTGGGGATGGTAGAGAAGTTGCTTCTGGAGTTGGCATGAAGGAATGCTCTGAAGCTGGTGTCTCAATCGGGGACGGATCCTTCGGTGTAGATGGCTTCGAAGAGGCACGTACACGACGCCCGGCAGCTGGAGTCTCACTCGGAGACTGGGCTGCGGACGCTGAAATATCGGGTGAGGAAGAGACTGACGGCCTGGAAACAGACATCTCACTCGGAGATGGGGCCGCAGACTCTGATGGTTCTGAGGAGGCTGAGACGGTTAGAATGGGTTTCGGGCTCTCACTTGGCGCCGGGACAGCTGAATTAGAGGGCTCCGAAAGTGCGGAAACTGAAGGTATAGCGGATTCAGAAGGAGTAGCCGAAACCGCCTCTGATGATACTGCCGATGCACTTTCTGACGGTGCGGCAAGGGGTGTTGTATTCCCTTCATCTTCAGCAACAGTGCTTCCCGTGACAGAAATATCTGCGCACAACAAGTATTCTTCCGGGAATTTCGTTCCTCCGCAAGGTCGCTGCACGCGTGATACACCACCTTTTGCACCACCCTGTCCGGGACAGCTGCCCCAGTTCTTCGGGGCTTCTGGACTGTCGAAGTATTCGATGACACCAGGTGGGTTGCAGGAATTCGCCCCCGTGTAAAACCATTGCAACACGCAGTGTTCACAGCTGAACGACTTCGGGATCTGGAACAACATTGTGGAAGGCCCAAACCTTTCCCAAACGCCGTCATTATTGTTCTTACTGCATGGCAGGTACCAGCGACCAGGATAATTTGGATCGATTGGCGCGCATTCCTTGCTCGTCCCATCGTCACAAATCTTGTTCCGTGCACGCGAGAGCTGGATACAGTATCCCTGGTTGAAGCAGTCCTCGCTGATATCGCCGCCGGAGCATTTCGTAATGTCGCAAAGATGCATCTCCATGAACCCATTGTGGTGTGCAACAATTTTCACACTCGCGTCGATAAGGTCTCCGGGCTTGTACTTCTTCACGATGAGCGCCTCGTCTTTGGGATAGTAGTACTTCCCGCCCTTGAGATGTTCGCCGCCGTTGACAAGATCGCCGCATACGCCCGCTCGCCAGCGGAATCCCCTTTTCAAAGGCTCGAACGGCACCCAGTTGTTACCGCCGGCCTTTTCCTGGGAGCGCTTGCCTGAGCCGGGTTGCTGCGCCTTGTCGCCGGCTGGGAAATGCAGGCTGTAGTCGATCGGTGCTTTTGGATCCACTATGACGGTGCTGTGCTTGGATCGGAGTCCGCCGCGCGGGTTAGGCTCGTCAAGAATTGCATGTGCGGAGACTTTGGAAATGAAATTTGTGTGCACGAAGACGAGGACCAATGTGACGGTTTGTAGAAGTGGTAGTGACCGACTCATGATTGGATATGTTTCTCGAAGCGAAATAGGTAACGGCAGAGAAGGGTCTGATTACCTCCACCTGCGTCAAGGGAACTCCAACGTCTGATCTCGAGATGACCGGGCAAGCGATTCTCTCCGTGAGCAGTTTGTACTGATATAAGTACTCGATTAAACTGCAATGTTATCCCGAAAATCGGAGTATATTTGAAACACTCAAACTTAGAAAAGCTGTTCGCAATCAGCCAATGTATGAAACGAAGAGAACTTGAGAGTAGCACAGGGTACAATACCAAAGCGTATTTCGTCAAGCATACTCATTTGATTTATGGCATAGAGAGGTGTTATGTTAGTGTCGTATGTGTCACTTCAGGAGTCCATCTGACTTGATAAGTTTGCCGTCGCCGGTGATAGTTTAGCGCAGCACGTAACGTGTGGATTTACGGAGGAGGGTATCAGTTCTCGTCGTGTTACGTATAAGCAGAAATAATGTTCCGTCGATTCTGTAGCGCGATAACGATGTGAAAGAGAGACATTTTGATCTTTTTTATAGGGACCAAAATGCAGTGGTGATAATGGCTTTTTGTATAAACTGGGTAATTTTTACGGAGAAGGCTTGTAAACAAAAGAATACTACGCTCCTATAAATATACATTGGAAAGAGGGCCCTTTTCCGGTTAGTGTGCAAAGCGAAGCGTGTAAGGGGACGTCTTCAGACGGTCTGAACGATCGCATTGCGTCTTCTCGTCGGCTAAGTACTGTTCTGGATTGGTACAAACCTCTATGAAAGTGTGGAAAATTATGTTTCAATTCTCTGCTTCTGTCGATCGATAAAATTTTAACGAAATAGCGTGGATAACCCAACGACAGGCGAGCAATAGTATGTTCAGTCAGGCGACGTGAGCAGCCCGATAATTTTCCATTTCATAGGTAGAAAACCGTTGAGCCTTGTAGGCTTGCCAAGTGGTCATTCCAACCGTAGTCTAGGGCCAGCACAATTACGTTTTAATTCACAGAATTGAAAATTCATGCTCACCGAGATGTTCTTCGGGTTTTACGGCCCCCTTCTTGAGGGGCAACGTTTTCCATAATGTCATCCAACTCAGATACATGTTCTGCAACGAAAAGGCCTTCTGCCTATCTCATTACTACTGATCAGATTCGTTTCTGAAAAGCAAGCAGATTTTGGGACTCGGACCAGCAGTTTGACTCCAAAATCGGAATGTTTTTCGTAAAACATAAATTCCTTCTATAGGAGAATAACTTATGGTCTTTCAGAAATAGAGCGATTGAACGAGGAAGGCCCTTGATTTCACTATATTTTTTAGATTTAATATGCGGTTCAACATGCTGCTCAGTCTCTTCTTTGGGAGCAGTGAGTAACGGTGAATTGTGCTTGGCTTGAAAATTAGGCCTCCTCCAGAGGGTGAGCTATTGAATTTCAATCATACACCAATTCACCGGAATTATAGTAACCTACACGCTACACGCGCATGATCTCTACGTGTTGACTACAGACAGAACGCCAAATGTTCTTTGCAACGCCAGCCTTAGCAATGCATCGCTGGTTCCGTGAAAAATCACCGCACAACATGGAAAAGAATTCTCCATCACCAACAGAAAACATTGTACAAAAGTTTTACGAAATTGTACAATTCATGGAAAGATAGAAAACGGCCTTTTAAAACAGTGTCTTGTATGAAACAAAAAGTTCCAAAAAGATAATGGTACCGTTTTTTAAAATAGTTGTTGTATTTTCTGTCGTTAAATAAAACTCGAACTTTGCATTATATTTCAAAAAAAGTGTACTGATCGCTTTTCGAAAATGTAGAACCAGTGAGTATATTAACGTGGAGATTATGAAATACTGCGTGTTGGTGCAATACTGTCAGTCAATGGGCTCAAACAGGACGCCTGATCTTTCATGTTTTAACAAGAGATACTAAAATAGTGATGCCTAGATCACGAGAGAACCGAAAGGTAAAAAGGGCTTATGTTTTGCTTGGCTCATGCTAGATTATATGCAACACAAATTGAAGAAACTGGACTCCAGTACATCATTCTCGTTTTGGAGCTATTTCGCATAAAGATAGCAAGAGCTATGGGATCGGTAGAACTCATTTCATGAAGCACACAAGAAGTAATGTTATGTGTAGTAGAAAGGACTCTGTATAGTTTAATACTTCTCTATTGTAAACCATAGAAATGGTAACCTGTAAACCATAGAAATGGTTTACAAAAGAGAAGTATTAAACTATACAATTTCCTTTCTACTACACATAACATTGGTTTTATCATGGCAACGCACTTCTAAAGGTTCTCCGTATTACTATACGTAAGGGCCTACAAGGACTGTAGCGAGCACTTACTTGCACTGGGATGAGGAAGGAAGGGAACGAAGCATGTACGTGGGGTCGAGCGAGGAACCAACGAGGGAGAGACACAAGCAAGAAAAAGGCTCGCGTTCCCGAGAAAGATATTTTAAATACTAGAAAAATGTGGCTTATTTCAAAATCGGAAAATTATTTTATTATTTTACAAGCGAGACAAACATAATTTTTGTCATTTATTATAAACAATGTTATTGTGTTGTTGTAGAATATTGCTCTTCATACCACTGAAGTTTTGAGGTAACGGAACGGAAAGTCGTTCAAAATTAGCATCATCGTAAGATACGGTACTGTCCTGTTATTTTCGATGTCCCATGTTTTCTGCATATCTCTTAGGGAAGAATTCTTTTCAAAAAATTACAAAAATGTTTTAGTTTGGTCGCTGTAGTATCACACACACCAAAAAACGCGAATGTGTACAAGATAGTGCTAGTGTAGCACTGTAGTTAGTTTAGGTAGCAGGTGATCCCGTGAAAGGGGCCTGGTTGTCTTTTGGTCTGCACCTACAGTAGGTACGGAACTCAGGTACGGTGTAAGGATACCTAGGAGACTGCGGAGATTCTAAACAGAACGCAGAGCGCTCTGTAAGGTAGCATGAAGAACCAGCACACAAGCTGGTGCTGAGACAGGAAGGAGGAACAGTGGTAGAGAGGGGCTGTTCGCGCTCACTGGCCACCGAGGACTAACGGGAAAGACGCGCTCGGGGCGCCTTTGGGACGGGGACGCGGTTGAGATGCGGCGCGTAGCGCGCGTCGAGGGGAAGGACAGGGACAGAGGATGCCGTCGCTCTTGGGGACAACTGGGTAATAGTACCTTGGGACATCGCACCCTGCGCGGTGGGACAGGGACGAGATGTGTGGTACGCGGCGCTACAGCTCTTGAATCATGCTAGGAGCAAGGGGGTGCACACAACTGGTGCGGGAAATGCGATGTGGATAACTCCGGGATGCAGCCCTATAGCATGCAAAGAGAACCGTTCGTAAGGGAAGGGGGAGTCGCAATCACTGGCAAATGGGACAGAAGGACGAAGGGCCGGTTATACATCGCGCTCTCGCGTTGTTAAGAAGGTACAAGGTCAGTTTGTGCACCTTACTAGACACAACGAGGATCAACGGAGTACGGCTGGAGCTTGGTAGATCCGGGACGCGGCGCTACAGCTCGCGCAAAGAAGAACTTCAGAGAAGGTTGTCGTTTATTCATGTGGTCGCCATGAAACGCAACAGAGCCTCTAAATACTAAAGCACACCGTAAAACACGTGTAGTCAAAAAACCTATATAATAGCCGACGTAGTACAGCACTAACAACACAGGGTTGTGATAAGACGTAGAATAAGCAGAATTAAGGAAGCTACAGTATAATATGGTCAGAGAGCTACATATTAGCTCTTGGTTATTGGTGAGACGGGAGACGCGGTTAGCCGAAGGGTGTGAATTGGAGAATAATCCGAATTAAGTAAGGGATTAGTTCAAGAAAATACAATTCAGCCCTTTTAGCTAACTAGCTGTCTCAGAGGGAGTCGTAAGGTAGTATGTATTATACTACAGTCGCCCAATAATGTTATACGATAATGTGCACATGAATAGAACATTAAAATTTAAAAAATTAAGGCGAAACTCGTAACTCACGGGGTTCAGAGACCACCTCAAGTCTAAGTCGGATAGAGATAAACTTGACAGATAAATCAGCACGAATATTCGTTAACCGACCGAACATATTTGTCAGGAAGCTGTTGATTTTGTGAATGTGCGCCTGGCCTGATCTCGGGAATAATAGAATTGTGACGAGAGAGAAAATTTCGACGCTCCGATGGTATTGAATTTGGAAATCGTTGATTTTTTATTTGATTCGGGTCGTTTAGTGCAGGTTCTTCCATTTTACAAGGAACTGCAGCAGTATGTATAGGAAATTGTATGCTTGAAAAAGAAGTGAAAATGCCTGTAGGGCACTTTATGATTATTATGCGTACTGTGTAGCTTCCTCTGGGTTATGTAATGTACCTGTGAAAGTCTTGCAGTACAGAAGGTAGAAGAGCATAAGCAGAAGAGAACATCTTGGAAGAATGTTTGCTCGTATGTTTCCATAGTCGGTAACAGAGTAAAAGGACAACGGGGTATGAAACGATGCAAAGAAATAAGGGACGTGCTTCGGGAATCAAACTCGGGTGACCGACTGGTCACTAAGAAGATGGTATGCTATAGATTGGAACTTCTGCTATGATTCCACTCGAATTCTCCGGTCACTGCAGGCCCAACTACATTATCTACCAAAAGCCTTGGTTTCAAACACACCGAGGAAAGTTAACGGGGCGTAAATACATCACTTATCTGTCTTTAAATACATTTCAATAGTCCATGGTAAACTGTGGATATAGCATTGAAGCTTGGAAAGCCCCACGTTAAAATTAACGCGTTTCTACATTAGTCAAGCTTTCATCGCTTTCTGCGCGCGCTGCCGTAGAAAGAAAGTAACTTTCGCGGTCTTTCTGCCTTGTTTAGTACAGCCCCTCCTTGAATTGTGACTATTTCTTCCCAACCACGACTGTCTTGTAGCTGCACTTGTATACACCACGTGTTTAGGCCTTTCGTTACACTTCCAGTCATGAAAAACGACCATCAATAACATATTCACTTTGGATCATATCACAAAATAAAATCTACAGTATTTTCGACTTTATTTCTTAAGTATTTAAATTGCAACGCAAATGGTGATGTTTGGACTTCATCTTTCACATTACGACTGTTCCAACTAATGTTTCAAGATACATATTAAAGGTATAAAATTTGCCCTAGTTTCGGAAGAAAAATAAATGGAATTGAACATGTATTAGTTATTACATTATAAAAACGGAAAAGCTGAACGTATGAATCATTGAACTTGAAACTACCATACCTTCGATATGCGCTTAAGGATACAGGAATTCCAAGCTAAAAACAATGCAAGCCAGGGCGTCGAAGCTACGTCTCAAACATCGGTTTCGCTCGCTCTGATATATGTGTGCTAACCGCCGTGGATAAACACAAAAAATCGATTGAAACCGGCACACACACTAAACCTAAGTTTATTCGACTCAGTTCAAACTACAGCAACGGTATCCTGATCTCTATTTGTATTTATTTCTTTACCTGTATGTACAGGTCGGTGAAGTTGGGGCTGTTTCAGGCATTTGCCAATGTAGTAAGGTCGATACAGCATGGTCCCAGAAAGAGGAAAGCTTCCGTTTAAGGTACACAGTACTTTTTATTGTCTAGCCACTCTCTCTTCCACCATGGCGTTTTTAAAGAATAAATCTTGGCGCATATTAATCTATCATCCCGACGGCTACTCCCCTGCCAATAGTGCACTACTGATATTTTGGTGATGCGCCGGGTTTGGTCCAACTGCGTTGCCCAGTACATTTCTGTACGGAAGGAATTAGAAACGTCACTCGAACAAAACACCAAATGATAGAGACAAACGTCGCTTGATGTGCTATCAGTTTTATTGCGAAATGTAATAGGAGAAAAAATAAAACAGAAATACATTATTCTATGTCATATTTCTTTGAACATTTAGTTGGGCAGTAAACTATCAGATGCTTCATGAAGAGAATACTAACCTTTTACAATCTATGGATCTAACCGCCAAAAAAGATTAGAACATGATGTGTGAAATCAGTGGAAACATTAACATTTGGATGACAAATGTAGCTTCTGATAATTAAACATCTTTGTATGAACAGCTAAATAGTAAGAGAATTTTTAGTTAATGTATAACAATGAAAAGAATGTA
>JAVCKV010155031.1:0-18223 GCA_032274145.1 Herpochondria borealis | reverse complement strand
CGGCCTCCTCGTCGCGATAGGAGAGTATCAATAAGACATTTTCCAGTTCATGGTCTCTGAGAAATTGTTCCATCAATTCTTTGGAGCCAAGATCCATCCATTGGATGTCATCGATGAAGAGTACCAACGGAACGAGAACCAAAACCACCCCAGCACTCGTACAGTACAGTACATGTGCATCTAAACTATCACGTCTTGTCAGATCGGCAGTGCAGTGTTGATGATGACAGGGGTAGGCATTTAGACAGGATAGTCTTTCATGCGAGTTTCCTCCAAGCAACCTTATCCAGGATATTATCAACTAGAGTGATACCGTGCAAGGTATAGGAGTATAAGCTCTCCTTCTTGGCAGCACTCCAAGCTTCTAGAGGAGAAACAAGAGAGGAACTGACCCAGCAGTCGGGTGGTCCCAACACCACGACCTATTTTAACGTTAGTACATAACCGGTGACTTATTGTATGCGCTGGTAGGTGATGCGCTTCCTGATTACATTATTGTCGGGATACCAGCCAGGAGCCACATCGATCCCGGGTTTGTTGAGGACAACACGAAGCAACAGCCTGTGCCCAGATCGCACAACCAAGACCATTCATTAGACACGAGTGCCTCTCGCTAGGGTGGAGCCTACTAGATACACGTACTGTACTAGCGCTAGAAACAAAAGTCAATGTGTCAGAAGGGGGTGGGCGGGTGTTCTTGTTGATTTGTGAATTATGTACGGCCGAGCCGAAAGGACCACGACACATTACAGCAAATAGCCTGCGAGTTACAGTATGCCCTGGTGATGCGCTGTTGGATGCGCTTCTTGATTAAATCATTGTTGTTGGGATACCAGGCCACCCGGGGAGGACATCGATCAACGGGCAGCAACAACCTGGGCAAATCGCACAGACTGGACACGACTGCCTCTCACCAGAGTGGTACCTACCTACATACATATATATATACATACACCTACACGTAGAAACGAAAGTCGATGTGTCAGAAGAGGATGTGTGTTTGTTGATTCGTGAATTCTGTACGTTCGGTCGAACAGAAGAGAGGACCGCGACACAGCACAGCAAAACATGACAACGCCGATTCAACAACCTGGGGAAATCGCACAGGCAAGATCATTATGTAACACGAATAATCGGCCGTCGGATAGACACGTCGCGGCACGAATGTTATGATTGATTCTTGACCAAATACATCATGTAGTTGCAGTCGAACAGAATCGAAGCAAGGAACAGCAAAATATGAGCTAGTAAAAGAGATGGCCAAGGCTATCGGTAGACCTCGTAATCATAGTATGTCATAGAATAGCACACGCAGCTAATAGAAGGACCAATGCATAAGGGTCTGTCATTCCCGAGTGTGCTGGCAACACCCGCATGGTTTTCATTGGTAACGAAGCTTTAGACGACCCTTACGCCATCCAGGCTGTGAACGAACGGCGACTTTATAAATGTTCCTACGTCATATTTGTAGGCTATATGTACATCACGTTACCCGGTGAAACGAAATGAGAGCGAGGGCGGGGTGCAAAATCAATCGATTAACGGTAACGAAGCTTTAGGCCTTGTTCTTGTGGCGAGCTGATTTACCACATGTTGTACGTCACGTTACCCAGTGAAAACGGCGAACAGACTATTTTGTCCCCTGGCTTATTCCGGTTTTATACGGGTGTAAGCTACTTATTGGTTATCTAGATCAGAGTAGTTTTAGTAGTAGGAGTAGGTCGTGCCCAGTGCGCTTCGACTTGCTGTAGACAGCAATCGAATGAATGAGAGGGGTACGATGAGAAGATTGTCTGACATTTGGTCCTCGGACAACAACCACGTGGTCACAACTCGTTCCCTGCGCCCTTTTGCGTGCTGGTTCCAGCCACAAATGAATGAGAGGGCGCATAATGAGTCTGTCCATTCCAGAATTCGAAATGTCCAGAATCAATTCTGCCAACGTGGCAGGGTTTCGTGTTGCACAGTCGTCTTATTTCTCTATGAACATTTGTACGATTGACAACCGAATGACAGCACTTCGAGCAGCTGTTCGTGAACACAAGTCCAAAGCCAGCCATAAATCTCTCGTCGAACGTGACATTTTTGAAAACAACCTACTGGGACGATCTAAATCATGATCTAAATCCATAATGTGTGGTTGCTTCCATCATGGGCCCATGGACTGTTGTTGTCGACGACCAGCGACTTGGCCCGACGGTTGGAGTTGGATACATGTTTTAGCATATTGCTAGTCCCACTGATGGGTTGTTGATGTTTTGGAATGATGCACACAAAGTTGGCAGTGTACTACAAGCCACACCATTTCAACGTTTTTCGCCAAAGCTTGATCAGACCATGAAGTTGTCGAGAGGTTGTAGTCTCGTTCGTTTCACCACAGCACTCTGCTGTGTTGGTGGACTACTACTAGGTGAGTTCGATAGCTGTTAGCTTCTTGCAGTCCGCAGTTCTCGATAGTTGGAAAGCAATACTGGTGCTCTTTCGTATCAAGACTAAACATCTGCCCCACTCTTCTTCACTTTCTCATTCTCGCCTCGTACAGTAGTTGATGCTTTTCCAGACATGGCCGTTGATGATGATAGTGAGTCATCGGCTTTGGGGTTTAGCCCCTTTTCAGACTACAGCACTACAGATCGAGCAGAGCACTTTTCAGAGCGTGAGCTTGCAAGCACAAGCGCCGACACCAAGGTTGCCAGTGCTGACACCAATCCGAAGCCCGCTGCAAGTGCCAGTGCTGACAAAGCAAAGACAGCTGACAGTGCCGACAAGGCAGCAAGCGTCGACATTTCCAATTCCGAAGAAGATCCTGATGTAGAACCACGATACGATCCATTGGTGGACGCCAAGTGTTTCAACGAAAACTATTTCTTTTCCACCATGACGTCCTCGTTGCGCCAAGAGCTCTACAATGATTACGTCAAGATTTTCCAGTGGGGCCTGTTGAACCCCAGACAGTCTCCTCTCTTTTCCGTCTCTGAAAAGAACAACAAGGTAACCAACAACCGCTTTGCGGGCATGTGCATTCGCATGGCCTTTCATGACAATACCATTGATCCCAGTGCCAATCCTCCGGGTGCCCAAGACTACGTGCGTGCTAATATGAGTGGAGGTCGATGGGTTGGGCCTCGTACCATGCGAACATCCGGAGGTGATGCTTCCAATCTCGTTTGTCGCTCGGAACGTCTTCATCCCAACAACAACTACGATCAAACCGCATCGCGCGTGCTGTACTCGTTTCAAACCACCGACTCGTTCCCGTATGGACCTGGCATTGTGGATTCTTCCGGAAGACGTGCCAGTCTCAAGTCCAAGTACGACATGTCCTATTCGGATGCTCTTCAAAACTGTGGCTTGGCCGCCATGACGTTTCTGACGGAGCAGCGCACGTCCGACTCGAGACTTCCGACGCAAACTCAATTTGGCCAAAGCAATGCGATTGACTACATGCGCTTTGGTCGACTGGATGCATGCGACAGTTCAGGAAGCAGTCGATATGCTCTCTGTGGACGATCTGCTCTACTACCAGGAGTCACGCTCAAGGCCAATCAAGTCAATGATTGGTTCGTCAGTCGAGGCATGGGGGTCGGTGCCTGGTTGGCGCTCTTTGGAACACACACTACCTTTGACAACTTTGGCCTCGCCAGCACGTTGCGAAATGTGGGAGTCGCCAATCAGGACTACTTTGAAGACTATGTCGGATGCCCCTTTCACTCTCTCAAGGCTCCAGTAATCGACAATGAAGACCCAGGTTGCAACTGGAATCCGCAGTGTTCATCTGGAAGGGGCCGACGCAGCCGATGGCCCATGGCACAGTCCGACTGTTCCACCAGCATTGGTCTCATTGGAAACTTGGCCAACTTCAATCCCCGCAATTCCGTGCGCACTCAGATGCGACGCCTCGAGAACCAAATGAATTTCTACATTCGAAACGTGGGCGCTTGGGTTCCTGACTGTGTCTGTGGTATGCTGCACTTTGGGAATGACGACTCGGAGGACTGCGTCGGTCCCAATTCAGTCGATCAAAGGAGATCCAACTCGCTCTTTGGATCCGTCTATGCGCCTCCACCCACACCACCTCCAACTCAGCCCCCGACTCTTGCCCCTACGCCGCCTCCAACCCAGCCTCCAACAGCGCCACCAACAGATCCTCCAGTTGACCCACCAACCGATCCTCCCGTCAGCACTGAGGCTCCCGTTGGCTCGGAATTCCCCTCGTATGCTCCAGTCGATCCAGGATCTGAGTTTCCTACCGAAGCTCCAGTCGACCCAGGCTCGGAATTCCCCTCGTATGCTCCAGTCGATCCAGGGTCCGAGTTTCCTACCGAAGCTCCAGTCGACCCAGGATCCGAGTTTCCATCCTATAGTCCAGTGGGACCACCCATTACAGAGGCTCCCATCACAGAAGCTCCCATCACGGCATCAAGGGAGGCTCCTGCTGTTGTTACAGTGGCTCCCATTACAGAAGCCCCCGTTGATAGGGCTCCCATCGGGGCGGACGACGATACAACTGCCCCAGTCACGGTAGCACCAAACTCGCCGGTTGCTCCACCACCAGTCGCTCCAGTAGTGGCTGCTACAAATGCTCCAGTCACGGCAGCACCAAACTCGCCGGTTGCTCCACCACCAGTCGCTCCAGTAGTGGCTCCAGTAGTGGCTGCTACAAATGCTCCAGTCACGGCAGCTCCTATCTCGCCAGTAACTCCACCAGTCGCTCCAGTGGCCCCGGTAGTGGCTGCTACAGAGGCTCCGGTGACACAAGCTCCTGTCGGCTCAACGGGCGGCTCGTCCGAAGCTGCTCAGATCTTTACTCTCTCCACTGGCGCCGATGGCATGTGTGTTGATGTACAGGGAGGCGCCACAGCGGCCGGCACCAATGTGGGACAGTGGTCTTGCCATACCTTTGATTCCCAAGAGTGGCAACGCATTCCACTCGCTAGTGGAGGGTTTCAGTTGCGCAATCCTCGTTCTGACAAGTGCATGGACGTGGCGGCTAGCTCTCTGTCTAACGGAGCCAATGTTTTGCTTTGGTTTTGTGCTGATACCCCCAACCAGAGTTTAAGTTGGGACAACGGGCGTCTCAAGTTTGAGCATTCCGGCAAGTGCCTTGATGTGGCGGGCGGTAACCCCAGTGCGGGTGCCAACTTGCTTCAATGGACGTGTGCAGATAATTGGAATCAACAGTTTACCATCAACCCAAAGGCAACAGCTGTTGAGTAAACATGCCAGGGGAGTACGAGATCTGCATGCGATCTTCTGGTATTCATTAAAAAGAAGGTGCATGACCCACAGTACACGTGTGTGCACACTAGCTTATACATTATATTCTACGACTCCTTGATGAGTAGTACCTTGAGGAATTCCTCAAGATCCTTGAGGAATTCCTCAAGGTGGTACGTACATTACATACTCGTGCGTTTCTTAAAAGATGTGAACGAAGGCATACTACGTTCTGTTTCAGTTCAGATCTCGTCGCGGATAGTATAGACGGGATTGATCGAGTCAGAGCACACACGAAGGAGAACAAGGAGTGAGTAGTAGATATTGATTGGCATGCTATTACCTCTTGAGGCAAAGGATTGACCTGATTGGAAATGCCAATGCTCCCTCCATTCTTTCGACGAAAAACGAGTTCCGACGTCTTTTTCGCCTGTAGTTTTTCAAAAGCAAGTTCCGACGTTTTTTTCAAAAGGACACCCCTCCGTTCATGGCATCTGGTATTTACTAGCTAGAAACCATCTACAAGCTCCATCTCATTTACTTACAAGCTGCCCTACAAAGTGCAAAATCATGGCAGTTCGTTGTTTGTGTCCTTTAACTTCCGTTTGTGGCAAGCAGCACTAGCGAGAAACTACGACCTGCTTGACACAATGCAACATCACCACACAGTTCGTCGTTTGTGCTCTTTTACCTGATATTCTATATTCCGTCGTGCTATACCCCTGTCCAAGCCAATTCGTCGAGACGATCTTCGACCGCGTACGCTTTGAGCGGAGATCTCGAACCAAGCTGTTATACACAATGCATGACAGTTCTTCTTTTGTGTTTTGCTTCTATACTCCATCGTGCCCGCAACTCGTCGAGGGCACTGCTGCTGCCACATTGTACACGACTAAGGCAGCGTTAAAGCATGCGTAGGTTTTGTGCGTGACCTGCGAGATCTCGCAGCACACCATATCCTTTTGCTACAGGTCTCAATCGCTGCTGTCTAATACTCGTAGGGATGTAGCACTGTAACCACCGTATGCAGTGCTTATTCCAAGTACAGCCGAAAGCTTTTTGCGTGGTTCTTGAGGTGGAACTTGACGCGGCTTTTGACCGAATGCTGACGCCATGGGGAGAGGACGTGTATGTGCAGAGTGTCTTTGTTCCACACACAGAGACACAGAAAATTCTGTTTGCAGGCGAGGGTGGCTGTCCGAGGCTGACTGTGCTGCGTGACGCTAGCTAGTCAGTCTATAAAGCAAGCTAACCCATCCTTTTGTGATGTCTCGATCGATAAGGTGCGATTCTTCATTCTGTCTTTACTCGCAAGTCTTTGCATAATGCACAAATGCCGCAGTAATACGAACACTATTATGTATGATGTGTTTTGATCGCTAGCATAGCAAAACTAGCATAATGGGGCGTCAGACAATCATCGGGGAGTGTTCTTTTAACCTCAGAGGTGCGTATCTTTGTGTTTAACCATAGAGGTGCGTATCTTTGTGTTTAACCATAGAGGTGCGTAGCTTTGTGTTTAACCATAGAGGTGCGTAGCTTTTCCGTTTCAACTGCTAGCGGCTTGCCCACACAGTGCTGGCTTTCTAGACTAGAATACAACTTGCGCGAGACTGCTTTAGACTACTAGCCTCTCTCTAGTAGAAAGAGGTGCATCATTGAGTTCTTCAGAGGTGTGCATCTTTCCACCTTCAACTGCTAGCAGCTACCCGTATAGTGATGGCTCTTGTAGTGAGCAATTAGCGATGGACCATGTTGCACATGTGCATGTGGAGGCTATCCTCCTTGTTCATGGAAGGACGGACGGAAGGATGGACGCGACGTCTGTGAGCCACTCTGGCTGTGTGCAGTATTCTAGTTCTCACTCCTACGGAGCCTTTACGGTCAGTGTATACTGCATCACATACAGAGCACAAAACGCAAACCTCACAACTGCGCGGTGACCATCATGATGCATGGCAAAAGAGAGTGCGGCTCGTCGCGGCGTTGCTCTGCTTGCAAACACAGCATCATGTCGTTTCCTTCAATCTCATACGTATCTTCGTCGTGTCGTCGAAAAGCGCAGCGGTAGAGGTAGTCAGAGAGAGATCTGGAAGCAAAGCAGTTAGTTGGAACGCGAAGCGATCATGGCTCATCATCAATGCGGATGGTGCTACCAAGTCACAGTACGAAGACTGTAATTTAAGTTTAGGGCTTGTTGAGGAGAGCGACTGACGTTTTGAAACCAACCACAATGAACCAGTCACGTCTCTTTCTGCATCGCGTTTCGCCCGAGAAGTAAACAGAGCAAGCGTCGTCCCATCGATTGAATGCCGTAGCTTTGCAAGTGGCAGTCCCAACCCCAAGAGCATGCTTCGCGAAGTCTACCGATTCGTCGCAATAAAAAAGACATGTGCGACACGAGTGCCAACCCCGCTCAAGATCGTCGTCTCCTCACTACCACTGTGCCTCAGTCAACTCTCAGGTTTCCACATGCATCTCTCGTCCATGTTGACGACCAATAAGCCAACTGTACCTGAGCTTTCTCCGTAGTTGATACCATTAGATGCCGAAACAACTGATGCATTGTATATACCAATAAACATCGGAGAACGTCAAATGCTGTTGAAAACGATTTACCGTATGGCGATTGATATATTGCAAAGCGACCTTGATTGCGTAATAGTGATGCTTGCGCGTAAGTGGACGCACTCTAACTACAACTTCAACCAAGTATGCTCTTCTGGATTCAACACGTGCGCACAGCCAGCCAATGTCTTGAGGTCGCCGTTGGAACAGTCTCGATGCAAAAGAACCTGCTGCTGAGGTTTTATTTCAAATGCATCTGGTGTTATTAGCACCCATACACCACTGCGGTATTTGCATTCTCAAATCAATCAGTGTTTACAATCCTTTTCATCGCAGCGGCAGCACTGTGTTGGAAAAAGAGCAGGCACAGCTAGAACATTCAACCATGAGCGAGCGAGCCATCAACTCAAAAAGAGGCAACGCGAGATAAAAGGCGCATATCGCGACGGTTTCTTGTGATGAGGGTGGTATATACATGTATACGCCATATGAGGTAGGGTCGAGCAAAAAATGGGATCGTCTCCCTGAGCGCCGCCGTGTTGTATTGGCTGGTATGACTGACTCATGGCTGTTGTCGATTGATTCCCTGACTCATCAATCGAATATTGTACCAAACTGATGAAACGTTCCTGCTCCGATGATGTGTAAAGGAGCAACCTTCACTCCCAGATTACCTTCATAACGAGATACCTCCTGTCCGTTGATTCCTTTTTTCCAAATTCAGTCTGTCTGCGGCAAACAAATGGTCGAAGCTGTCTCTAACAATTTTTCAACAATTGAGAGCTCTACATGCAGAAGAAGTCTATCGCCAGCAACGAGTTTTTGCTCAGAAACTCTTGCGAACGAGCATCATCATTCGATCGATCCGACAGAGAGCTCGACGCTTGCAAGTTTGAAGTTAGTTATCGCTACGAGTTTGCGCGTTGACAAGCACCTCCTGGACCTAGTAGCAGTACTGCAAAAGGTGCCAGAAGCTCTTGCCGCCGCAGGAGGCCCAGAGGCCGTTTCCCGAGCTCGTGACTGATCATCTCCAGGCCTCCTTCCGTCACGTCTGTTTGTCATTACTGGCTTTTTGAAGAGATGATCGTCCCTGACTTCTTGAACAGTCGCCAGCATGTCGTGTCCTGAAGGCTGTTTAGCTCGCCAGAATTATGGAGAAACGACCGAGAGATCTTTCTTCTATTGGTAGAGCACAACACCGCTAATGATATGGCTGCGATATATTTATGGAACAAGAACCGGAGATGATCACGCTCTGCTGCTAGTGGAGTTCGGAGTTCACTTGAGACTCACATTGTTTTCGCAATTTTGTATTTATAATGAGTTACCAGGTATGAAAATATGAAGGATCGGCAAATAGAGTTGAGGTGCAAAAAGCAGCCACTCCTTTATGGGGCATCGGTGTCGTTGACCGGCATGAGATCAACCCAAACGCTTGGGTACTTTCCCTCCATGCAGTGACCCGCTAAGAATTGGTATTCCTGCTGAATGTAGTACGTGAGCCACTCACTAAGACCTGCCTCCAACTCTGGATAGAGAATATCAGCAACGTTTGCGTACCCAGCACTGCGCCCAGTCACGCCTTGGTGCTCGCCTGGAACAGTGAAGACGTGACTCACTGCCTGAGTGAACTCTCCGCTGAATGATGCCAGTAAGTCCATCCCGCCACCCTGTGTTCCGTCGAACACATCGACGCCTCCATTCCCACTTCCGCAACACCATCCGTCGCCAAACGCGTCTTTCATGACCAGAGTGTAGGCCTCGCCCTGGTTGAGAAGAAATTCAAAGGTCTTCGTGGCGTTTGGGGCCGTAAAGGATGAGAAGGACTGAACAATGTCACCATTCGAGTTCTTCAAGTCAAACTCCATCTCACCAGGACTGTTATCAGTGTCGAACATGAAGGTGATTGGAACAGCAGCTAATCGTCTTCTCGCATCACCGTTATCGGGAGGGCAATATTTGCAAAAGGTATCCCCGCCGTTATAAACAAAATGGGGACGGTTCCACACGTTAATAAACTGTAATTCCCGCTCGTCCGCAGAAAGTCGGCGAGTATCAGCAGGTACAATTTCGCCCGTCTCAATTTCGATAGGGCCAAGAATCTGGTTGTAGGCCACAAAGTTGTCCCAGTGCGTCTTGATGCTCTCACCAACTGTGATCTTGTCGGCGTCAGTACAGTCATGAGGCGCGTACGTGGTCAGGTGAATGGTGGCATCGGTGTGGGCCAGATTGGCGTTATCGCAGGCCAGCGCCGTGCGACGTCTTGGACTCTCCTTCACCAGCAAGTTTTCCGCATGCCCCTCCATTTCCTGGTGGTGCGCTCTGAGACTATGGCGGGCAGCCTTGGTGGTACTCATGCTGAGCAGAGCCATCGTTGAAAAGATAGAGAGTAGAGACATCATCGTGAGATTATGAGATTGAACTGGTTGAGATATTGTGTGAGATCGTGAGATTGTGAGATCGAACTGTTGAAATATTGTGAGGATCCCTGCAAAGGGTGAGGACCCAAACTGGTCATAAACGTAACATGTATTGAACAGAAGAGTGAGTAAAATGTCTAGAAATGTCAAGGGGCGTTGTGACCCAATCTTATGGCTCTAGATGTTGCCACTCTTCTTCATATTTGTCCGAATCGAATCTATAGGTGTCCATAATGCCAGTTCTGATCCTATTGCAGATTTATTGTCGGGCACTGGCATATGACTGCAGAATCAAATAGACCACTGGCAGAATTATCGCCACAATGTCAATCTGGTGAGAATTATTATGGGTCGACTCCGGGATGGCATTGGCATGGTCTAGGCGACAAAGAAGAATCGCAATAAGGACGAGGAATGTGACGTATCCGAAGCAGTTTACGGGGCGTCTTTTCAAGCTCGCTGGTAACCATTAGCTACCACCTGATGTTTAGTTCCTCCTCCCTGGTTCGTATAGTTCTGCTTCCGAGCTCTTTCCAAGCTGAAAGTAATCGTTGTGTATGGCACTTATTGTGCAACGAATGTCTTTCGTACTAACTCAACGCACCTTGGCTGGAACGCGACATAAAAAGGGTACGAGAATAGCAATGTATTGGCTTCAGGTACATGTAGGCCTCAGCAATAAGGCTACGGATTGTGACGTGTCCGACGTAGGGTACGACGAGTCTTTTCAAGCTCACTGGTAACTATTACGAGCACATGTAGCTATCTAGAGTTCCTCCTGCTTAGCTCGTATAGTTCTACCTCTTGAGCTCTTTCCGAGCTGAATGTAGTCATCGTTGATAGCTTTTAGCACTTTTCGACGAGTAGCTTCAATGAATGTCTTTAGCATTATCCCAACAAACCTGGGCTGGCACAAGTATCGTCGTCTTGCAGCTCAAGGGCATGTGGGCTCCGCCGCTAAGAGTCTTTTCGCTGCCCCTGGTAGTCGTAAATTTACGACTTGAAGGCTCCATTTTCAATTTGCAGGAGCGCACAACACGTCAGAATAAGATGTATTGTTGCGTGTCAAGGAGTACACGTAAGAACATTCCTCGTTGCAGGACTCGCACAGTACCGAGAAAGTTAAGGGTCGGTATCTACATTAGACTCCTAGAGAAGAAAACATGATGTATGCCACTCAATCACACATCATGGCGCTCATATAGATTATTCACGCCACGTGAGCCATTGTTGAAGCTGTGTTCTGAACTACCTACATGCTTACGTTGTGAGGCTCAACATCACGCCTTACTACAGCAACCACGTCACAAATGTAAGATGATATGCTGTGTATACTATCTCTTCCACAACAACGAATTCAGGCTTGCGCGCGCCAACAGCTTGTCGATAGACATTGTCTTTCGTCGATAGACATTGTCTTTCCAAGAGGTAGTTGCAGCAAGCAAGCAAGCAAGCTAGCTATAGTGCAGGTCGTCATCTCTTGCGGCAAGAAGTGGGGATAGCCATCTACAACAAAACATTCTCGAGCCAACCAAAGACAGTTCGCAGGATGCGAAAAGAGGGATGAGATCTCTGGTCGTTCTGGGAGATGCTCTGACTCGGACTGATCAACCAAGCGTGACTAGTGCAAGTAACAGTAGTGCCACCCCTTTGTAGTGTTTACTGTTACTCGCTCTCCCAGAGAGCCAAACAGCTGATGGGACCGTTAGGGTTGTATGACAAGGTGCTTATTTCTACGTACGCAAAGTTGAGTACCGACCTTCACGCAAAGCCCTTCGAAAGGGTTCACCTCTCTCACTTCATCTTTTTGATGATCTTGTTGTTGCCTCATCACATAAAAATAAACCAATCATCATCTTTGCGTCGGCATCATTACACCATCAGCAACCACTACACGTATAGACAATGAAGATTCACGCCAATTTCAAAATCTTTGCGGGCGTTCATTTCGAACCATCCAAGTACATTCCGAGTCCAGCCTACGGCGTCAATCGCTTCATGTTGGATCGCATCGGTTCCGAAAAGGCTCGGGCCACGACAATTGTCAAGTACAATCCCAATTCGAACTTTCCAGAGCATGAACACATTGGAGGGGAAGAGTTTCTTGTATTGGAGGTGAGTGCATATACACATACGTACATACGTACATGTCATGATGTGATGTATGGATGAAAAGAAACGTCGTTGGCAAAAAGTCGCTAAGATTCGTCAATCGTTGTCAAAATTCTGGTCGCGAATGTATATACAGGGAACATTCAAAGATCAATTTGGCGAATTCCCAGCAGGAACATATGTTCGAAATCCAATCAGTAGCAAACATGCACCGTGGGTTGATGATGATGGTTGTACCATTTGGGTCAAGTTGCTTCAAATGGCAGAAACCGGAGAAGGAACAGCGCCGCTTCATGTGAATATTGAAGAGTCCAAGACGAAAACGGGGCGAGAGACGTCGTATGGGACCATTCTAGACATGTACTCAAATAAGAAGACGGGCGAGTTGGTGCAAATGTGTTGGGTGGATGCCAATCAAGCCTTTCCAGGCGACCAACTTTCGTTGGATGGGGGTGAAGAGTTATTTATCCTGGATGGGTCCCTGCAAGTCGAGGGTGGAGAAGAGTATGGAAAGTGGGGATGGCTGCGATTTCCAGTAGGAAGTGATGACAAGCGAGAGAAGCTCATGGCGGGAAGTGAGGGGGCTCGAGTCTTTCGAAAGACGGGCCACTTGACCGAGGCGGCCTTGAGTATGGAGAAGATTCAAATTGAAGAAGAAAACTAAATCTAAGAAAGCAAACGATGCGGGGCTATCTTGCAGATTGTAAGAAGTACGAGTCAATACTCGTGCTTGAATCGCAGAGTAGTCTTAGCGACACCAGTACTTGTTCTCTAGACAACAGATTTACAACCGAAAATCTCCATGTTTTACATCAGCGAGGAAGAGTCCATGCGCCGGCGCCATTGCAGGCGCTTTGCTTCGATCTTTATCCTCAAGGAGTCTATGTACTTCAGAAGGAGATAAATTCTCCCGCCCAACTTCTACTAGACAGCCAACCATGTTGCGTACCTGGCGGTACAGGAAGCGTTTCCCACAAACCTTGATTGATAGCAGGTTGGGACAATCCAAGGTTTTCGTGTCCAGCCCCATCATCATATCATATGGCTGGACTGTGACAGACACATCGCTTATCTGCAGAACTGGAGACGATTGTTCGCAGCCGTTTCCCCGAAAGGCTGAGAAATCTCGTGTTCCTTTGAGGAGGCGAGCAGCCTCGCTCATGGCCTCGACATTGAGCTCCTCTGGATCAGTGATTCTCCACGAACGATCCCATTCAAACGGAGTTCCGAACCCCGATTCAATGCGTGTGTGAAGGATGCGGTACGCGTACGTGCGTTCGGTAGCGCTGTATCTCGCGTTCCAGTCCATATATTCTGGACCATTAGCTTTTTTTCCGTCAAAGAAGGGGTTCTTCATCATTGGAGGCTCCTTGAATGCTATTACTCGCATCTGATTCATATACTCGTCATTCGTATCATACGAGGCTTGTCGTGAAAGATGAAAGTTCGTGCCCTTGTAAAAGGAGAGCAAGTCCAATGGTTCCGCCCCACTTTTTCGTGGTCGCACATCCACGTGACACGTATTTTTGATGGCATGCACACCTCGATCGGTTCGAGATGACACTTGCAAATTCTGAAAATTATCGCCCCCCACCAGATTGGTCAAGGCGTCGCGGAGGCGGCCCTCGACGGTTCGAAGTCCCTTGAGATTGGTGCCATCCTTCAACACGGAATCTTCTTGGTTTCGTTGCATCGAAAAGCCGAGAAAGGATCTCCCATGATACTGTACAGCTAGGGCATATCGTTTGAAGCCTTGTTTAATGGAAGTCATGACCCATCGCAGCAGTGATTGAACGGTGATCTGAATGGCCGAGTCTGCGTTCTGCGAAGATTATGAATTGCCATCATCGTCAACCGATCAACCGTAACAGTACAGTAGCGTCATGCAGGTAGCAGTGTCCCACTACTAGTATAGAGTCTACTGTAGTCAGAATTGACAGTAACAGCGGCATCTCAAATCTCACTAACGTTTGGTCTCTGTCCTACTGTACAGAAAATGCACATGTACATATATGGCGTTCCAAAGCACGAGACCACAATTTGAAATTCGTGTGGAGCCACAATCTTTCTGGATTTCCCGCACCTTACCTGGATCTTTCTCGCTCCTCCGTAACCATCTCTTGCATCGCGTCGTTTAAAAAAAATTTACTGTCGCGACGCAGCAGTCGCGGTCCGAAGATATTATGTACAGAGGAAAGCAAGCCCAGCATGATGACACGCAAGCATATCGCAACAAGAGACGGCACAATCAAAGAGATTGTTACTACAGATGTGCGAGAAAGATCCAAAGGATCGCTGCGGAAAGACCCAAAAAGAATCTAGGATCCAACCACAGGTAACAGCCACACCGTGACAACAAGATATTACAGAAGGCCGTCCGCCAGCACGTACATGTATGGATAGCTATCGATAATCTCTTGGATCTGTGCTTCTCCATGCCAAGCAAACATATTTTTGCGCGAAATGCGCCCGCACAACTCCGAACTGTCTGCAAGCAGTAAACATCCGGGTATCTTACGAAAGTTGTGTCCCTTTACGAAAATTAAGGACGGCAGCCGTAAAGAGATGGGATAAACAAGTGCATCTTCGAACCTGGTATGACTTTCTCGTAGAAGTGACCTTCTTGCTCATCCCGTCGCTGAATCACGCCGTGTCGGTGCAGTCGATCTGGTCGCAGTTTTCACTTTGCAATTAATACTCTTACAGTCACTGCCTATCATTTCACGATCACAATTAGAGTACATGACACAAATATCCTTAATTGTAAACCTTGTACTTATCTGGGCTTCGTCAGATACAAAGTAATCTGATGTGTCGGCACAAAGCAAGCCCAACTTGAATCGCAAGTCTCATACAAACCCAGGAAACTTGCTTGGACGCAACAGGAACACAACAGCTGAGCAGCGCGCAAAAAAATTACAAGATTGAAGTCCTATCGCGGCAAGTCAAAGAATATTGACTCGCATTTTCCCATCTCATCTTACAGCCCCCAACCCCCATTACACCATGACGCCCCCTGGAGACAAAGACATCCTCTTTGGAAGGGGGAGAAATGTTTTCCAACATATTGGGAACAAAGTCTTTCGAAAACTCATCGATTTGCATATCTGCGACTACGTGTATGCCAAAGTGCGACGCAATAAAACGCTTCTGGTTCGTGAAATCGTCGAGATGTTGACCGAAAATGGATATCGATTCATGAAAGCCGACGAGAGAGGCAATTTCATTCACCAGATGGGAGAGATCCAATCAGCAAACAAGGTATGTTGACTTTGTTTTTACTCTGTAGAACCTCGTATTGTTTTATGTAGCTTGCGCGGCGTGCTCGGTACATGGAACCGTATATTTTTGCTAACTTGTTGTGTTCATGATCGTTTTCTCAGATTGGACACGCCCTTCGAGACCGTTCGCCTCTCCTCGAGAGAATTATCCGCGAGCCCTACAAGACGAGGGCGCAGCTCAAGAAGGAAGGAATTTCAGTGCTCAAGTATGCTGAGCACATTACACTTACTGCACAGGGCGACGACATTGAAGAGATGCCCCCCGAAGAGGATGAGCCTGAAGAAGATTCTAGCTTCACCTTGGTGATGGGAGGTGATGGTCAAAATCATCTCGTTCGCACAGCTGCTGGTGCGGCAGTTCAACAGCAGCGGGGCGGTCCAGCACCCGGCAACAGGGGGCATCCCGCTCAAGCAGAGCAAGGAGGACAAAAGGCGACGTCTAATAGAGAGTTTGGCAACGCGAATCAGGCGGCTGCTACAGGCCCAAAACCAATGCAGCAGCCTGCTCCTAGAAGACTATCTGATATTGCGGAATCGCCAATGGGTACCGCCCGACCTGGATCTGGCAACAAAGCTACTGCTGCTCAACCAAGGAGGAAGTCGAGAAACCAAGCCAAACCGAATATCAGGAGGAATATTAACGAGATTGTGGTCCCTGCAATGAAGCACGGCGACTTGCCATATGGAGGATACTGGAAGTTCTTCCCGTTGCCTGAAGTCCAAGAGGCCAAGGTGGATTTGGGCCAAAGCGCGAAGGGTTGGATTCTCAAGCTTGAACCGATCTCGTTCAACGCTGAACCGATCACCCTCGACGTCGTGTAAAATGCATATGGATGCATGAAGGTCTACGAAGCGAGTGGAGTAGCTCTAGTGAACATGTATACTGTTATAATGTTCAAAGTTCGTACTAGTACTGGGGGCCGAGTTTTCTAAGTAGATTCTTAATCTCAACGATCCTACCAACGAAGGTTAGGAGAGGGAGTATTCTAAAGGCACTTTTCGTCTGATCTGTGCCTTAGCGACTGCGACTGATCTGTGCCTTAGCGACTAGCTGACCACGCATCATGATGCTTCTTCTTGTCCTGCTTCCCGTTGAGGTAGGCTCACTATTACAGTGTATGTAGCTGTTCCGGCATTGTCCGCAGTCAATTTCGAAATTCCGGAAGCAGTCTCTACTACTCACAAGTGAGAGTTGGAGAACAAATAGAGTGGTTCACAGTTTGAGGCAGACCTCTGGCAGAGTGAATTACTAGTGGATTTTACATGTCAATCCTTCGCGCTAGGGGTTGGGGTTGAGGGGGCGGGGGTTCTCAGGCCCGTTGCCGTAAGCTACACATTACCCTGAACTGCGAACCACTCTGCCACAAGGAAGATGTACACACACGACCCTAAGCTAAGTAGTCCACACCCCCAAGTACGGGGATTACGCTACTGTTACTCGTGCAAACCAAAGTTTGTGCTGTTGTCTTGTGAAGAATTTTTGCTTCCCGATCGCTAATTTGGTCGAAGAATCAGCAGTTGAGTACCGTATCAAAATTATACTTAGAAGAAGGAGAAGCTTTGCGTAATCCCCCTATAGCGAGAACCACTCAGGCGCCACGGGAGGCAATCACCAATTTTGTGATGCGTGAAATCACATCATGTCACCCATCAAAATCACACAACCATCTCCTTGCTCTCTTGTTGTTCTTGTGCATCACCCCAACACTCCCCTGCACCATGGCTCCTTCGACTCCTAAAAGGCGTACCTCCCATCAGCGCAAGAAGCGGACTTGCTCAGAACTTATTCCCATCCAGCGGCGCAAGAAACAGGACAAGAGGTCCACTCCTAAGAAAACCAACCACGCTCTTGCAGTCATCACTCAAGATGACTCGCCTCCGGTGTCTATTTGACGCCACCCGCTTCGGTGTGAAGACGACTTTCAATGCAGATTGAGATCGGCGAAAACCTACTTGAGATCGTCTACCCCGTAAGTTCTGTGGGTACTGACAACGAAACGTGTCCTCTATGCAACTTCTTGTTGTCTGATGACGATGTTGTGAATGGATGGAAGCCATCCGATAGTCAAGATTACACAACGTCTTGCTCGAACTGCATGCAGCGGTTCGTACCACATTTCCAAGTTCAGAGCACATCGCCCAGTTTCATGGGCTCCAAGGGACCTGCATCTCCTCTTTTTTGTGAGCGTCTGTCACCATGGGTTCTTCAGAAAGAGATCCGCGCTGTCGTGGCTGATCGTGAAGGCATCGAAAACCTTCTGAGCCTAGAGTGGCGCGAGGGTGAGGCATCTATAGAATCTGCGAACGAGGAGATGCAATGCTCTCTGTGTGGTACTATTATTACGTACCAACGAGAGACCCCGCAAAGCACAATAGCTCGATGATAAGAATAATGCAAGCGCGAGCATGATGTAACCATGTATATACTACTGTCCTGCTACTTCTCTTTATGCTGGTTTTAATAGGTTAACCTTTACATCAAACGTTGTAGTTCTCTCTTTCCCCAAAGCGGATTAAATCATCATGTCAATGATAGCAGCTCCAAGAAGCACAAAACAAGCCAAGAAGGAAGGGAGGCACATAGTAGTAGAAGCCGATATTGGTGCCCCCGTAGGCGTCGTCCCT